>VZZY01015302.1:5843-46834 GCA_013400335.1 Eurystomus gularis
CCATCATCTCCCCACTCAAAAGGAAAGATTATAATAAATCTAAAATATAAATATAGAAATGAATGCTTATTCTGGGAAATGTGTTGCCTTTCCTGAAATGTATCTAGCTCTGTTCTTTGGGTTGTGCAGATTTTAACCTACAAATATGGATATTCCCACCCATCAGACATCACTGATTTCTCTTTTATCTCTTTGCTCTGTTGACATTGCTTTTTTCTCAGATCTGAACCACTTTTTTGCATGTCATGTGTTGTTTTATTTTCCCCATTCCTTCACCTTTCTTTCTCTGTCATTTTTGCTTTGTTATTTTAGCTGTTTGTAATTTTTCATTCCTGTTTGCATCTTGTCTCTTCTTTATTCCTATCTTTGCTCGTTTCCTCGTTTTTTATACCAGTCTTCTAAACTTCTCTCCATTTAGGTCTTTCCTTTGTTCATTTATCAACAACCTATCACTTTTTTTCTGAATCATTGCACTTACTTTCTCCTTTTGCCTTTTTTTTTTTCTTCTTCCTTTACTTTTTCCCCCACCCTAATATTGTATTTTTTGTTTTCTTTTCCTTTTCTTCCACTACAGAGCTGATGATAATGGAAAATTCTGTGGGGGTAAATCTCTTAAGAAGCTAGTGGCTTGGAGGTTTCCATGTTGGTGGTGGTACACAATTCAGGTGAATTTTAGATTAATAATAATTTACAAGACTTGAAGTAAAAATAGAAAATAAAAACTAAACAAACAAGCAACACTGATTAAAAAAAAAAAAGAAGATATGGCTAGGGTACTAGTCTTAAAAAGACTTGGTTTCAATTCCACACATTATTGGAAGCTTTGAGCACTTCTGAGCTAGATTCACAGCAATCTTTATTACCTCTTGTTTAAACCTGTGCTTTAGTTCTTCATCTGTAAAATGCCAAACAAGTTAACTTCTGCTACTATAGTAGTACTATTATTCACCATAATATATATTTCACTTATATATATGAACGGTTGTGAGATACTCAAATTGAGGTCATATAGATATCTTAAGTAGATGGGCAGAAAATTTATCTTTTTCCCTACTGAAATGGTTCCTGCAGAATCATTGTAGTGCTGCTCTGTGTTAGCGACTCACTCCAACAGAGAGTCCTTTGCACTCTAAACTGCTGTGAAAATAAGGCAAAGGAATCAAAGCAAGTTGTGTTCTTATTCTGGAAGCAGTTCTTGAAGGAAAGTATCTTCCCTGGTTCATTTTCACCAGTTAGGGTAGGGATAAATAGGTAAAAGACTAGGGAACTTTACACAAATTATGGAAAAAAAAATAAAACCAAATGCAGCTAACAGGGTGAAGCTGTTTTTAAGAAATCATGAAGTTACTGCATTTTAAGTTGCAGAAAGTTGTCACTAAAGGAAGCAGTTGTATCTTAGTGAAAAATAAAAGTATGGAAAAAAGAATGATGGTATTCTGATAGCTAAGGAACATATTTAAATGTAGTATATACTGCTGAATGGAGTCATCAAAAGAATAATTATCGAGATCTCAGACAGGGGTTTTGTATCACTTAGAAAACTTTGGGTTGGTTTTTTTTTTCTTGTCAAATGAAAAAAGAATGTGCCTGAAATGAGCTGCAAAAATATTAAAATGTTAACAAAAATGATACACATAACATGTTACCCTTGCTTTCTAATCACAATTTCTTTACTCATTTGAGGCCAAATAGAATGAGAGCAGGAACATTACAGGAATATTAGCTATGTGTTACAATACTTCAGTGGGAATTGATTTTAGACCTCTGTGGGATCTTTTTCACCTTTTCAGCACTTTATCCTGCTGCTCAACTCCTCTGTTTAAGACTCCAGCTGTAGTAGGGTTGAACTGGACTGGAATTTAAACTGTAATTCAAAGTGAAAGTTGCACTCAAATGAGGTATAGCGATGACAGAAAAATATGTTCTAAGCCTACATCCAGCTACTACTGTCCAGAAGGATGAGGGGCTACTAATGTGCACACACTGGTCAGAAATGGGGATTCTCAGGGGCCTCAGATGGTTTACACTGGGTGGAGTTTTCATAGCTTTTAGCTCTGAATTTTCTGTTCGGCATCTGTAAATGCTGGTGAGATAGCTGAATTTGGGTAAATTTTCACAGAAATGATAAAAGGCATTTCCTTGTCACTAAGACACTCTTAAGATTTCAAAGCTGCTTGTCAATCACCTTCAGCAAGCAGGACTTCTAGTGTATTTTAAAAGGGAGGGAGGAGGAGGAAGAGGCTGTGAATTCATTTAACTTACTATCTTTCTGGAAGTGGTATTTTTCTAACAATTTTGATAACTTGGAAAAAAGAACAGCGAACGGAGGTGCGAAGGAATACCTTTGTATTTGTGAAGTTAACCGGCATAGTAATCTGAAAAGTAATGTGAAGGAGAGTTGGCTGTTTATAAAAACAGTAGAAGTGAAACCAGGATCTAAATGGAACAGAAGATTAATTTATTCTACCTAAGAAGCTGGATGAACATACTTGGTCCAAATGCTTCATAAGGAAATATAATTATGGAAGGGAAGGCAAACGATTTTACAATTTCACTTCTGAAAGATCACAGCTTCCAAAAAGCTTTACAGCTGGGTGCAGTCTCAGAAAATAAGTGTTTTTGAAATCTCTTTTTAAAAGTTTTAAAAAAAAAAAAGTTGTGGAAAGCTTGATTTATTGCTGTTTGCATCAGTAAGAGATTAAAATAGTGAACCAATAGGTTTAAGCAGTATTTAGATGTAGTTTGGACAGCTGGAAAGTAAAAATACAGAACCAGGAAGCAGAATCCCTTTCTATTCAAATGAAGAGAAATACTGTGTAAGGAAACAGAGACTGATACTTAAATTGAAAGAAAGTGAATTAAAGAGATGCTAATGTATAATCTTCATTGAAAGACGACCAAAATATTTGGGAAGGCAACAAAAGAATTTCTTTGACAGTTAGTTCACTATAATGCTTTAATAATGTATTTGTAGTTTAAATATTCTAATTTGGGCTAATTTTGGAAAGAGAAAGCTTGGAATTTTTTACCAGTGCAGCACTTTTTTCTATTGCTCTGTATAACAGACCATAAATTCTTACAAATCAGAAGCTCTCTACTAAGTGCAGAAAAGGACAAATTTTTTGTCAGCAGACAAAACCAAGCTGTAGTTCTGTAGGTTCATGATGTAAACAGACAAAAAAAAAAAATTCTATGTGACTATCAGTAACTTCAGTTGGTCTTAGACCTTCTTGAGGAAGAAAATTGAAGCTTTAAGGACTGGATATAAAGATAATTCAATAATTTTGGGTTAGTTTTATTAAAAAACAAAAGAAAACCTTTTTATTATGTGAATGACCTATAGACTTAGCCTTAGAAGGTGAGGGAAATGCAGTGCTAAGAACTCCATGTGACATCAGATGTAAATGGCAGCAATGCTGTTTTGATTTTCACAGGTCTGGGATTAAGTTTGTAATGCATGGAATTTTCTAAATATTAGGAAATAAAGGAAAACTATTTTTTACTGAAAAAAAAAAGACCACAAAACCAAACAGATATTATTACTTTTCTTGTTTACTGGTGAATTGCTTATGTAGAAGATAGTTTAACTGTGAATAAAAGTCTAACATGCGGCAAATGCAAAAAGAAAGCTGATAGAAGATTTCTTTTTTTTCTGTTGTCTGTAATGACCCATACCCCCCCTATACTCCCCGCTTTTTATTAAGCAAGACTCGTGCCATAACTCTTTTGGAAATGAAACAGAATAACGCCAAGGTAATTTGTTTTATTGTGAAATAATATGGTTTTTTTCCTCACAAAGATGCATGTAAGCTTTTCATTTTGAAGGAGGGAGAGCCCCGAGGTTTCATTCAATATTTAATGTTTAAATTTTATACTCCTCATAATGTGGGGTAATTCAGTCAACATAATATTTTTGGATGGTAGAAAAGTTCAAACATGAGAATTCCATTTGGACTGTCTGTGCTGCATATCGGAAATCTCTACGGGTATTTAATCATTCAGAATAAGAAAGGTTTCTTTAATTTTTAAACATGTATTTCATTTTATGTTTTATTTAAATTGTCTTAACATTTACATAGAACCTCTTGAAGGCTTGAAAACTTGAAATTTACGTTAGTTTTAAAAAATAAATAATTATGAAGTGTAGTGTATGTGGAGATATATTAGAGGAAGAAAAGGTACTGTTTGAGTATTAAGACATTCTGATAATTACAAAAGATGACTTGCAAAATTTATTAATTTATATAGTGATTATTTGTTTTAAAGGACCTGGAAACCAGTTTCCCAAAGAAGTTTTGCGGTAATGCTGCCTCCCACAATAGTATGAATATTTAAAGAAGTAATATATATCAGAAACTCCCAAGTTGCAAAGGTGTAGTTAATTACCACTTACAAGACAGGGACATGTAAACCACCAGGACAGTTTCTTTTCCCATAAGTTGAGAAATAGATGTTCCTGGAATTACTCAGGAAATACAGGCTGAAGAAAACTAGATTTGTGCTGCTGCTGATAACCTTTGGGAAAATTAATTAAGATGGCAAAGTTTAAACATTATAGATATGAAAAGGAACAAGACCAGCTTCATGGTGAAGTGGTGTACAGCCTAGCATGGCCCAAAGGGGACCAGGACAGAGAGGAAAAATGAGGAGCATTGGAAGTAGAAAGTTCAAATAGTAACTGAAAATCTAAAAAAACCCGGCATTTCCTACAGTAAGCTCATGGATCTTTAAACTGTGATTCCACTCAGAAAAATTACCAGCAGGGTTTGTGTATTTCTTCATAGTTATCAATTGTACCTTCCAGGAATGCTCATTTTGGCCTGTGTCAGATTTTACTGACAGCCTCTGGAAGTTGATGGCAGGATAAGTTTCATCTCCCCTTGGCTTTCAATTGGTCCTCTCTGCAGGGATTTATGAACACAGATTAACCTTCATTGTTTAACAATCAGTTCTAAAAAGAAGGTATTTATTTACATTTGGCTTAAATGTGCTAATGACAGTTTACATGCTGTGATTTCTGAGCATACCAGCAAAATGCTAATCTGCTTGTGTTTGTCAGGTATTTCACTTATAGCTCTGGTTTCTTCAGCTGTTGAGCAAGGACTTCACTATTACCACTATATAAATATTTTTCCAGTCCACTAAAGAAGGATGAAATTTTAATTAAAGCAGTTAACCCTTAGAAGATGGATTATTCAAATCTGCCTATTGACAGCAATACACTGCATTCTCAATGTAGACTTTACTGAATGCTAGTTACTAAACAACTTAGTTTCACTCATCTGTTATGAGAATACAAAATTATTTCATATATTTTGGATGGAAAACCGAATGTAGGATCTTTCTTTCTATTTGTCTTTCCTTCTGGCATTTTCTGTCTGGTAGGAACCTCAGGCTGAATCTGATCTGGTTTCTCTGTGATTATTTCTTTCTTTCAGGTTTGAGATATATGTTGGCTTGTTTTTCACCCTGTCTAGTCCAAACTGGTATGGTAATTTAATATGATTAATTTCATTGGGGGAATTGGGAAAATTTACTTTCTATCTGATTTGAGAGTGGAAAGTTTCTTGGGAAACTTCTAGATTTTCACTGTAACCATTTGCTTGTTAAGAGTAACTCTTTAGCAGATGTTCTTAGCCATGCTCAGTGGTCTTTGGAAGGTATTCTTTGCCTTTGTCACAGTAAGTAAGTGTGCACAAGTGTAACTGTCTTAAGTTTACACCTTAAAGGAAAGGTACAAGATATATTATATATATATAGGCAGTGGTATATATATATTTAATATATATAGAGAGAGACAGTGGTTCTATATGTAAATACACAAACATTTTGGTGCATGCTTTTCTTTCAGCTCCAAAAGTTTTTCTCCAATACAGTCAGTGATGGGCCAGCATGCATTAGCAGTGATTTTTTTATTTTAAACTTTGATACATATGCACAATTTTGTTGATGGATTGATTGTGGAAGTTAGTTGTTACTTCTGTGTAATTTTTAAGGAAAATACCCAGTATCAGAAATTCAGTGTTGCTGTATTCAGCTTCTCACAGTGATATCATTTGGTTTTGATATCATCAGTCATTAAGATGTCTTCATGTAATTCAAATTTGCCGTATTTTCAAGGTGCTGTAACATGAAATAATAATTTAATTGCCTCATTTACTGTGGGGAGGGGAAAATTAAATTAAAATGTGACAATTTCACTTTAACAGTTCATTTGAAAACTTTGGTATCTTTTTATGTGGAGACAACTTTTGTTCAAAACCAGTTAATACCTGTTTAGACACAGGTGTCCTTAGATTTTTTTTTTTTAAACCTGGATATTTGTTTTAAGAATTTACATGCTATTTCTGTTTGGTAAACTAAACTTTCAAAAATAAATAGCTAAACCCTGCCCCAGCATTTCATCTTTTTCTGAGATTTTTGAATCACAGCTGGTTAACAAGAATTTTCTTTTCTTCACTTCTTCCCCACCTACATTAAAAGTGCCTTTTCTGTCACACAGCCTGTGCAGAGTTTTCCCATAGGGACATGTAATGGAGTTCATCAAAGTGAAAAAAGTGAGTCACACAGTCTTTTATTTACTCATGTAAGGCAATAATGGTGTTGATAGTTACCCGGACACGCTTTCATTTTGTTAGATAGTGGAAAAGCTAGGAGTTAAAATGTCTTTGCAGACTTAACTACAAGTGAAAAGAAAGAAATTAAGTCATATCTATATGGTTGTTGCTGTCTCATTTAATACTGTTTGTTGACTTTTAGCCACAATGAGCAGAAATGTTGCTGCTCTAAATTTGCTAGAATATTTAATTATATAAATTATGAAAAGGAAGTCCTGTTTTCATGGTATAGGGAGTCAAAGGATGTTTGTTATTATTTCATTGTTATGATAGAAATTCCCATTTAGATTCTAAAATTATGTATCTAATTTAATGGGCATTTCTTTAATATTAAAAAAAAAACAAAAAAAACCCCCACAAAGTGCTTTCCCATACCTTTGTGTTTCGCAAATACAGCTTTCTTACTGTTCCTGCATGGCAATTTCAAGATCTTGTCTGTCCCACTTACCTCTGTTTCATATGTAAAGTTTTGTGTGTATCTGCTAGACTGATGACTCCATTTTGGGTATAAGATTCCCTGCCTGCTCTGTTTTCCTTTCCAGCCCTGTGGGACTGGAGTTTCAAGAGTTAGTGGCACTGGGCTAGCAGAAGACCTTTTGCAGGAGTGCTGTAACAGTAATTTGGAATGACGCTGAGTGGTAGGCTGGCTCTGATGGGTTTATCAGAGAAGAGAGGATTCCTGACAGTGGTGTCATCTGGTAGGCCTGGTTTAGTTCCTCATTTGCCTTAGGTAAAGCTAAGAGGAGTTCCATTAGGAGCCCAGTGAAACAGAGAAGAGACCTGCATTCCCCAATTACCTTTGGGGCATGTATTTGTCTGTGCAGTAGATATGCTCCATAATGAGCTGTCCTGTCCCTGTCTTTTCATTGCTCAGATTTGGGAATCTGCAATGCACATTAACTCCATTCTAGCCAACATGTCCAGGTTTGCTTCCTGTGGACTGTGTGCACCAAAACGACAGTGGTTTGGGCTTACATCAAGCCCCAGACACTATAAAATGTTCCAGCATGCCATAGGCAGATACAGCCCAGACTTTCAAAGGAAAGGAGACTTTTGCTAAAACTGTTTGTTTCCCAAAAAAGCCACATTACTGTGTTCTGCAAAGGGTAACTCTTCTGCATACGCTGTTTATGTGATATGTTAAACAACTGGTGACTACTTCTGAAGCATTTAAAAGGTCGATGTACTTGGTGAGAATTTAGGACCCAGACAAGGCATTGTCTGTATACAAAAATTTGAGGAGAAAACTGAAATATACTACCTTTGTCATGTGGGAAAGATCGGTTTCTTTTTTAGCTGAATCTGAAACCAAAGCTTATATTGTTCTAATGTTAATACTTTTGTTAACTTCCTTGTTTTTCTGTGAGGGACAGTAGTGTGTCTGACACTAGAAAACATTGTTGCTTTGAAATTTTTGTTTATAAGTTAATTCTATGTGTGAGAAGCATGAAATCTTTGTTAAAACCTCTACAGGAGATGTAAAAACAAATATGATACAGGTTTATATCTATCCTTGCTATTCGTTTCATTTCAGCTATTGCATATCTTGCTGTTTTTTCCCAATCCTGGTCAACTGTGTAATACTCTGTACTAAAACATGAGCTCAAAATAGGAAATCTAAGTATTTTGAATTAACTTAATATTCATAGCTGTGCATCAGGTTTATATTCTGAGGAGATGTATAACCACATTTCTATCTATGTATCTAGTGTGAGAAGCAAAGATGGTAGAATACAGTTACTCATCCCGAGCACAAGATTGCTCATTAGCCTTTTTCCACAGTCTTTAGTGACTGGATCTAGTGTCTTAACTTTCAGACACTGGATAAATACCCTTTATCTGTCCTTTACAAGTAATAAAGAATCTGAGACACTGCTTCCCTTGTTAAATTCACTGGTGAGCAGAGTTCACTTGTGTGAAAAGGCTTGTGTCTGCCTTTATTAGTACATTATTTGTCTTCATAGTGTAATTTAGTATCTCCCTGGGTGAGCACCTGCATGGGAGGTAATCAGAAGTTTGATATCATGGCTTTAGGGAGTGCATTTTATTTCCGTGATTGATCTACATCCCACCTGCACAGAATCTGACTTAAGATATCCAAAGGTTTTTGCAAGGTAAGCATCCCTGACATTCAAGCCTAGAATTTTTTATCATGCCATATTTATTTATCTATGGTTTACACAATCCATTGTGACTCTATACTTAATACTTTGCTTTTACCTAAATCTTTCATCTCAGAGATCATTCATTTCCATTAAATTAAAAAAAATAAATCAGCAGTATTTGTTATCTAATTTAAAATGTAATGAAAAAAATATTTATAGGTTTTTAAATACTCTATCCAGATGTTTAGACTTAGCATTTTCCACACAACTGTTTCAACAGTAAATAATCAGAAAGTAAGTAAAGAATTTTCACTTATTCTCAGCAAACTGCATTCAGAGGATGAGAAGAACGCCTCCGCTAGATGAACTGCAGCCGCCTCCATACCAGGATGACAGTGGTTCTCCTCATCTTTCGTGTACACCTTCTGAAGTCGGAGACAGTAAATGTGAATATTCCCAGTGTAGCAACAGTCCAAGGTGTTCATATAAGTGCCCAAGTGAGGGAAGCACGGGACACGAAATAGAAAGCTTTCATAACAAAGGATACGAAGAGGATGTGCCAAGTGACAGCACAGCTGTCCTTAGTCCAGAGGTAAACTAAAATAGCTGAGTGTTCTGAAGTGTCATGCAGGGTAACATTTTGTGAGCAGGTCATTCATTTAAAATTCATTTTAAAAAGTAATAATTTGTCAGAAAATATTACAATAGTATTTCAAATTGTTCTTAACAGTTATCTTTATGGCATCTTAACTTTCAGACAAGCTCTCAGTAAGAGGTAATTATTTTTTAAACCAGTCAGAAATCTTAATCACACTCCAAGGTTTGCAGTCGAAATTCTTTTTCTTCCACATTTTCAGTAAACCCACTCTCAAGTATTGTGTTAATGCTTTTCAAACTGAATACCCCACAATATTAAATGCATCTTATGAAAAAAAAAAAGAATATTTTTTATATTGTTGATGGTATTATAGAGATTTGGTCCACTTAATTTTCCTTTTTTCTGCTACAAACTGTAATGATATCTATCTATTTTTACTGTGAAAAAATCATCTTTTTTGACATGTATTTCCTTTAAATGCCTTCAACACACAGTTACTGCACTGACATCTATGGATAACTCTGTGTTAGTGAACTTATGTGCAGAAGGGCCCTTTTGGTACAAATTTATCTTTTGTCACTACCTGACACTTCCAAGTGTATTTAAGGTTCAGTCTTGATGTGCCAGCAGCTGTTTCTTAGTAGACCTCTTTGTAAGTTGATGTTGCATACCCGGCGTGTTGGTGCAACACCTGGAAGGCCCAGCTGCAAGGTCCTCCAGTCGCTAGCTCTCTACATGTACCTGATGATCAGCTAGGACCACAATCTGTATGAACTTCATTGATGGTAAAGACATAGTGTGTACATGTGGTCCTCAAACCCTAACAGATTGCAGCAAATCTAGTCCTAGTTCTTCTCATTTTGTGTCACACCAGTCATTAATGTAAGCGTACTCAATAAGAACTGAGAATACTGCCAACTCTTTTTATAGCTACTCAGCAACTTAAAGAATGAAGCTTTCAGAAGAATAAATTCCCATAGCTGTGTAGCAACCAGTTTAAGATAAGAACATTAACATTTTTTTAATCTGGAAGGCTTTATTATGGCATCTGTTAATTTACATGAACAAGTATGTCTTTGATAATATGAAAATACACAGGAAACACATTTGGTTTACATACTTGGAGTAACTTATATGAACAGTAGGTTAGCTTGTACTTGTAAGTATTTTGTGTTTCAGTATCACTATCAAACTAGCTGTTGTACCAACATAGGGGATCAATATTTTGTTCGAAATTTGAAGAAACAATGAAAAATCTTAAAATTAAGTATAAAATACAGTTTTAGGACATACCATTTACTGAAAATTCAGAAGGTGTGTTCAAAACAGATACCTCCTACAGAGTTCCAGTAAAACTACATTAATAAAGCCATTATAATTTTTGGTACATTGATAGAACCCTTGTGGACTGCAACGAGGGCTGCATGTGCAAGTAGGTGCTGTGTTCTTTGCTGGTGTCTCACTGAGCTCTCAATTACCAGCCAGCCCTTAAAACACTGTAATATGTTCATTTGAAAACACGTGTATACTCCCACTGAAATAAGGTAGTTCTATCTCATAACAAATGTATATATGTTTTGACATGTGGGGCACAGGACAGGAGATCGTTAAGTACAGTCTAATTTAAACTGAGCTCTGTCTGACTGGCTCCTAGCTTTTGGTGGTACTGGCCAGGTGAAGTCTTTTGATTTCTTCTCAGCTGCTAGTCAGCCATCTCCTTGGGCTTTTGGTGTTTAATTATGTTGTTTATGAAATGAACAAAAAGATCGTAGTCCCTTCATGTTGCTTAGAGAAAGCCATATATTTCCATGCTTGATTTAATCATAGAATACAATAAATAAATAAATAAAAAGCTTTTCTTCTTCTTCTTCTTCTTCTTCTTCTTCTTCAGGATATGTCAGCTCGAGGATCGTCTTCACAGCTTCCTAAACCTTTTGATCCTGAGCCAGTAGCTAAATATGGCACACTGGATGTGACTTTTGACTATGACTCACAGGAACAGAAGCTTTTGGTGACAGTGACAGCTGTCACAGACATTCCCACATACAGCAGGACAGGTGGAAGCTCGTGGCAAGTACACCTAGTTCTTCTCCCTATAAAGAAGCAGAGAGCAAAAACCAGCATCCAGCGGGGACCCTGCCCTGTCTTCACAGAGACATTCAAATTTAATCACGTTGAGTCTGAGATGATTGGGAATTATGCAGTTCGCTTTAGACTGTACAGTGTACGTCGCATGAAGAAAGAGAGGATTGTGGGAGAAAAGATTTTTTACTTAACAAAATTGAATCTTCAAGGGAAGATGTCAGTGCCAGTGATACTGGAACCTTCTTACAGTCTCTCTGTGAGTATTAAATGAGGCAGAATAAGAATACAGTGATATACAGTGTCCTGAATTTAGTAAGAATAGTGTGTATATTTATAGAGTCATCACATCCACTCTGTTTTTTTCAACAGTCATAGCACCGTATTAGCACAATGATAATTTCCTTAGAGCTTCTGTAAGTATATTCACTTTTCCACCTGCAAAAGCTGCCCATATTTTTCCTTTTAATTACTTGGAAATTTCCAGTCTATAAATAGGGATATAGGGGTGAATATGTAAACACCCATATATATGTGTGTAATAGTGTAATCTTTGCTTTGCTACCCACAGCATTTCAATTTAAAAAAAAAAAAAAAGACAGGAGATTAAAAAAAAAGCTATACAAGTGAGTATACTCCATCTGTTGCAATTAAGTCTTGGTTGCAATAGGTATTTTCCTTTCAAGAAAAAAGATAGGAAAGAGGGATTTTGAGAGCACAAAGCCATTTTTAATAACTTCAGGTTAGAATCTTGTAAATAATTGATTCCTGGTTCAGTTTGAAGTGAAAAATAGTGTGAAAAATAGTTCAAACTGAAAAGGGTTTCTGTTTGCTGAAAAAACCCTCTGCCTATCTGATGAATAAAATTCTTTATTCCCCCAAATATTTTTAATAAAGCAAAGCAACAGTATCTACGGGTAAACTTGGGTATCGCTGTCAAAAAACACAGGAGATCAGTATATGGGCAGTGATCAGAATCTTCTTTTGTTGGTAAGTAAGTACACCTTTGTCTAGAAAGAGAATGTCTGTGATGTGACTAGAAGTGCTCAAATGTGCATTGCTGAAGAGCTGCATATGTGCATATGGACTTTTGGGGGAAAGAGAAGGTAATTTAGCCAGGGCATCCTTATTTGAACACTATATTTTGTGGGGTTTTTTTTAAGCTATTAATAATCAAAAAGAGGAGAAGGGAAAGAAAGGAAAATATTTTTTGAGGTGAAACAATGCAGTTGATTTGTTCTGCATTTTCAGGAAAGCTTTTGATCAATCGAAATGGCATTTCTCTTGAACATGAATATTACAAAAGACACTCAAAGTAAAATGTCACTGTATTTAATGACTAGAAATATATTAATTAGAATTAGTAAGAGCTGAGACTAAGACTTGGATCTGAGGGAGGATCAGCTGACAATAGATCGGCTTTTTAATGATTACTTAAGAAGTACCAATCAGTCTATTCCAAGGATGAAGTGGTTCACCTACCAAGCGTGAACTTTCCTTGTGCAGAGTTTCCTAGTTTCACAGCTAGGAAAAAGCACCTCATGAAACAGACCATTGAATATTCTAAATGTGCTGGGTAAATTTGTGTGTTTCCTATAGATTCTTGTATAAAATTTACCAAAGTCAGTGAAAGAGGCTAGTGAATGGGCCACAATGTGTATTGATTGGTATATGCCCCATGTATTGGTTATTCTTCCATATTATTCTTGAGCTTTTGTGTCAGGGAGAGCAAAAACAAATTCCAGAAGGCATCAAAAATAAGAAGATTGTTACTTACTTTCTTTGATGGTATGGGAAGCTATGTGTGCGGTTTTCTCTCCTAAGTTTTTGGGGGAAGGATCAAGAATAAGGAATATTGGTAGGAAGTGAAAGGTTCTTCCAGAATTTGTTGCCATAATGGGGGTTAGGCAGATTTATCTTAGCCCTACCTGTTGCTGGAAAGGAACCTTCATATTCGTATAGCTTGAATGAGGATCCGTGGTTTTCTGGAACTATTCAAATCAGTTTTTAAACCTTTGGAAATTCATTCACATCTGAGCTTATAGGTATTTTTCTATTAGTATTTATAGCCTGTATAATATTTTTTCAGTGAGCCAATTTATTACAGGACTTAACATACAGTTATTTTTCAAAAATGTTTAAATGTATTGTGGTTTTAGGGTGTATGACTGGAAATGGGGGGTATCCTGGGTCACTTGAGTTCAAGCTTGTTTTTGCAAACAAGCAGGTCATCCTGATTACAATTTTGTGAATTTTTATCTGAAAACAGGTTATTTTGTTTCCAACCTGAATTTCTTTAAGGCCAATTTATTACCATTTGTTCTTATGCAAGCATGGTCCTTGAGCTGAATTAGTTCTTACCCTTGTCAAGTGTTTGCCTCTGGTCTATTTATTCACATTGGTTGTATTCCTTCTCAGCTGTCCTTTTGCTAGAATAAGCCAACAACAATCTTTAGCAGACGGTAAGTATTGTTTGAGTTTGGAGAGATCCAGTTGTTGAGGGATATCTGTAATCATAAAATCTATTGTGAGGTACATTGTAAATTCAGAATTAAATTTGCCTTGTTCAGTTGCAGCGTGTTTTGTTGCTGGGAAGTGTTTCTATTTGGCAGCTTTTTAACACAGACATTTCTTGGGCACGTGACTGTTGTCCTATTTTTTCCACTGCTTCTCATTATATGGATTTTATATATTAAATGTACCTTCTGTCACTGAAACTTCCTAATCCATTGAAACATCTATGCTAATCTCTTCTGCAGAAATGTATTTTATCTGCTTCTGTCTGTGCCTGATATTATATTAATCTATTTTATTAGCTAATCATCTGCCTTCTGATTCTATAAGAACAGTTTATAGCCTGTGAGGTTTAGTATTTTTTTCAGTTATACCTTAAAGCTATTCACAAGAGAATCTGGTTAAAGGTAGACCAGCAAGCTCAGTGACTTTTAAACATAGTGGCATGCTCACACTGAGTGGGGCCTGCAACGCTCTGGTTATTGTTAAAATGTGGACAAGTGCCCATCATGGTGAGTATGTGATACTAGTGTGTTCCTTAAACAGGTTTCAAAGCTACACATGGCTTCAGATTTACAAATTCACAAACTAGCTTTATCACCCTGCTCTTCACCTTCCTAAATTATGTATGATGTTGTGCTATTATCCCCAGCCCTGTTGTCATTTGTCTTTAACAGTTCTGTGTTGCTGCAGTTCTCTCACGTAACAGGGAATTCCTCCTCAGCCCCCGTATTTATATTTCCTTCCAAGTTCAGTGTGTGTATTCGAGGAGGAAGCAACAGAACCCATACGGGCTAGCCCAAATACAGTCATCACTGTTACCTCAGACTGTCCCGCTTTCAGATTTGATAGAAATTGGCCCTTGCATCAAAAGATAATAGCAGGTGTGTACGTTGTGGTTATGTCTGAGTATAGTTTGCTTTAGAAAGACCTTTGTTGATGCTTTGAGAGAAATTTTCAGTACAATGGTAGACAAGTTTTTGTTCACCTATTTTGGAATTTACAATCTATTTCGATGCTGTTTATTTTTCTTCAGGGAATCCCTGTGGAGCTGTTTTTAGTTGCTCTTCCTTCTTCTCACCCAAAGAAATTTTCCTGAGACTGAACAACTGCCTCCAGTATGATGTGATTATAAAAATAGAAAAGCAATTTATAGAGAGAAATCTTTTTTGAAAAGATCAAAAAACCCCAAGCGTAATCCTCTTCACCATCCCATAGGTTGCTTTTTGGTGTAGAACAGCAACAAACAGTCATGTTCTTTATTTTTTGGTTGGTTTTGGAAGTGCAATTTGGACAGCCTAAAGATGCCTTTTCCTGCTGAGCAAAGCCAGTAATTGTTCATTATGTACTGTCAATTACAAGACTTTTACTGTGGAGAATTAAATTATTTTTTCTTTCTTTCCGTAACATTCTCCATTCCTACATACTGAACTCCCAGATGCATACTGAACTCCCAGACTCCCCATAACAAAGAATGGGTGGTGTAGGCGATCATGGGTGCTTAAAGGATTACTTCTATATCTTTACTATAAATATCCAGAGTGTCTGGGAATTATTTTAATTACAGTTTTTTTCAGAAAAAAATTATTCATGCGGTGTATAAAACTGCTTGCTCTTGCACACACGTGTGCACTCTCTCCACTTTGAGGACAACGGTTAATCATGTAATGTATGTTGGTTTATGCACTGTGCTTGAGGAATGCATATCTTCAGTAATCTTTGTAATGGATGTTTATCAATTTATAAACTTCTCAGGAAAAAAGCTTTCCTGAAAAAAGAGTGGTATTTCTTTCTTAGGAATTCTTATCCACTTCCATTATGGAGTTAAGCTGTCAGATTTTGTGGGTAAAGTATAAATTCTTATACTTTAAACCTATTGGTCCCTTTACTGCTCTGTTCTTTGGGTGTGGTATAGTCAGGATTGTATTGGAAGGCTAATTACTAAAATTCATATGTATAAACAGATTTTTTTACTAAATACCGGTATGATACTTCAAAAAAGCTAACTAAAAATGACTAAGACTTGTCTAGGAAGAAAAAAAAAAGACTCAAAAGATTTTGTTTGTAGTACTTCATTTAACTAAAATTCTACATAAAAGGATCAAATCCTATGTGATGGTGCATAAATGCTTTCAGTTAGCTTGTAAAAAATTATGTCCATCAAAGTAAGGGGCAATTATCCTTAAACACTGAGCATATTCTTATCTCAGTAATAGCTTGCTGAATTCATTTGAGTTAGTGGTGTAAAACATGGAAGATCAGAATTAATCCTTTGACACAATAAGAAAGATGACTCTTGAGATTTTTTGAAGAAAATTATTAGGTGATTGGAACATGGTGATCATGTTACTGAGGCTGCAGGGGAACTTGACAGTAAGTAAAAAATGAAGCAATCTCTCTGTTTGCCTGGTTGTGCAGATTTTCATGGCAATCTCAGCAAGTAGAGGCTGTTGTCTTCTCAGTGTCATGGCTGTCTCAACTTGTATGAGGTTGTGTGGTGTTCACCAAGTGCTGTTCCTGGGAGCTGAGAAGATAAATGGTGCTCTCTACTCAGGTCTTCATCAGGATACGGGTGGGGGAGGAACCTAAAGCCAGCTGTGGCTACTGTGCTCTGAAGCCAATGGTGTGTCTATGCTGTTTGACAGATGCAGCTTTCAAGAACTCAGATAGAATCTGACCAGATGACAAGGACCTCCCATTATATAAATTCAGTCATCACAGTTAAAAATTAATTTGTTTTCCAAATTAGTTCTATTTTCTCCCGATTTTTTAATATGTAAATATGCCTAATCTTTTGTGCAAATGTTGGCATATAATTAGTCTGTTCATCTATAAAGGACTGGACTAGACATTGAGACTGTGAGACTGTTTCAGTCCCATGTAGAATAACTTTGATGCTTTGTAGATTGCTTTTAGATAGTATTCAAGAATTTTTGGGTTTTTTACAATCACAACTTGTCTCAAGTGACAGCAGCCATTCTGTCATCTCAAGAGCAAAATGGTCAACACATGTCGCTTGTTTTTGATAATTGACTACTGTCGTGGAGGGCAATATGGTTATTTCTGTCACAGACTGAACAAGCCTCTTGAGTGAGCGATCCCATAACACTAGGATGTTTCCTCAGCCTCTACAGAAATTCATATCCAGTTGTTTGAATGAATCCAGGCAACAGTCCTTGCAAGTTGCTTTAAACTCCGTAACTACATTTCAGTACTTCAGCCCTTTCATTTGTTATTCACTATCTCCACTGTGACCAAGAGGAGGATCTTTGTCCTTAGGGTGCTCTGCTGTACCCTGTCATAGGCATGCGTCATACTGTTGCTATTTGTCCATTGAAAATCAAGTCCAAGATCACTTCAGGAAGCTTTCCACAAAGCAACAATTCAGTGTCATTCTGCCATGTCTAGGCTAGCTAGGGTTGCAATTCCTGCTTTGTCAGTAATTTAAAGTGTATAAAGTTTTTCCAAATGAAAAACCCTAATTTGCTGGAAACAAGCTTCTAAGTTCTTACGAGGTTCTGAGAACACGTAGTTGTACATCCGGCACATTTCTCAATTAATTTGCATTTCTAGCCTTTCTTGCTGGACTTTTTTGTAAGGCACAAGAAGAATAATAATTTGATTCTAGTTATTGCTGACATTCATGGATAATAGAGCTAGTAAAAATGCTATCAAAGGGGTACTTACATACCATTTCTGGGCTATGCTGACCAACATGGACAGTCAAAACATTCTGAATGTACATGTCAGTGCCTTGTAGAGTTCATAAAGCACCCCTGGCCTTCAAGTTTTAGCCATCCTTAAAAAAAACCTACCAGCATAACACCAGGGCTTTCTTTAACACATTAGCAAAACTAGAACCTGAATTTGACATTACCTTTCAACTACCTTGCTGATATCTAGAAGGGAGGCAAGTTCCTACTTTGGAAGCTAGATCTGTTACCATGACCCCGAATGTAGGATATTGGGAGAATTCAGTGACAGGCTGTGAATGACTGTTCTAGATTAAATCAAAGTAATCCACCTGAGCAATACTCTTATTTCCTCAGAAAGCCAGTCCATCAGTGACAAACATATTGTCTAGAATTATGTGTCTAGTTTTGGTCATCTTTAAAAAAATAAAATGGAAAAATGCTTATCAATACATAAAGCTAGAAAAATTGGGATTTCATCAAGTATCTGTGAGATTCTCAGACTATCATTCTCTGTGGCATAAGTATGATCTCCCAATCTGGACTGCAATTTCAAAGAGCAGTAAGTTAAATAATAATACTGTAAAAACAGTCTGTAGATTTCCCAGCAGTGGCTTTGTAGGAGTTATAACTAAAGATTATCAAGGTTGTCACTAGCATGAAAATTCCACTTTTTGAAGACTACAAACTGCTGCTTAAATCTTACTCAGACAACTCTTTCCATGGTGACATATTCTTTAATTTATGAATGCAAGTGAAATTTCTGTTTGTCTTAGAGATACTGATATTCCCAACTACTTTATTTCCTTATACTTTGGGTTCTTTCTTGTTTGCATGTATGTGTACACGTAAACATGTTCTCACTTTTATTACTGTTATTCGAGGAAATGAGAAAAAGGAAAACCAGACAGTTCTCGTTTGCAGGTTTGAGCACCCTTCAGCAACAGCATGCGCATTGTCTTCCTCCAATTTATTTCCACTGGGGTAAATCCTAATCAGAGATGTTGCACAAATGGATGAAGTTACCTGGTCTGCACGTTTATAACTTACACATTTGTGGAACTTTTTTGGTTTTGGTTTACTCGGTGATGATTCTTCCCCTGGGCTGTTTAGTGTAATGCAATCTTCTTTAGCATTCTTCATTTCAGTCTGTATTTGGTATCAGATAAGCATTTCTATTCATAGGGTGCCTTCAGCAAGGAATCCTTTTAGTCTTAGTGTGTTAGTCTCTTGTCAGGCTTAGCCCTCTTATTGTCTGACCTTGAGCTCCATCTTTCACAGCTCCTGTCTTTCTATTGGGCTTAATCCGCTGTCAGCTGGCCCCTGGAGAATCCAGTTTATCTCCACCTCTTGCCCTTCTTTATGGTGTGTATGATAGCTCTAAGAGCTGATGAAGATCTCTTCCAACTGCAAATGCCTGGTGATCCTCCAATCATGAGATAAACGATCTGAACAAATCAAAACAGATACCACTAGCAGATTAAATTAGAGCTGGGTGAACTGTTGATTGCAAATAGTTTAACTGACAAATGCATTATAAACACACCTTTACTGTTATGGATTTGTTCATTGTGAAAAATAATAGCATGAATGTCTGTGCAATCAAATACTAGTCCAAAATTGACTACTCATAAATTATACTTACTGTTTGACCACTGAATCTTTTTATCTTTTCCTAGTTTGAAACAGTGTAATCAAGAGAGAAAAGAGAAAAATTCGATTATTTGCCATTGATCTTCCCAGTGAACATAGAGAGTAACTCCATCTGGACAGAGCGTTGTCGTTTAAACAAGTCTGTGGTCTTGGAAGCTGTCCCACGGTACTACTACAAGTTGTTTGACAGGGAGTAAAGAGAGGGGGAGGTTTGAGTGAGACTGGGTAGGAGCTGTCAGTGTAACCTCATCAGGAGGGCAGGTAGAACGTCTGCATTTTATGTCAGATGTTCTTGACTAAATTGCTAGCAGAAACATCTAACAGCTTTTAGCGCTTGAATGTTTCTTTATGGTACGTTTCTTATCTCGGAAAACAGAATTCAGTAATAAAAGGCCTCTTGCCTCTTTTCCTTGCCTTGCCCATGGCTGTGTAAAAAGCTGTTAGACTTTTGCAGTATAAAACCAGCACTTTTGTAAATTTAATTGTACATTCATTTTCTACTGCCTCCACTATTGCTGGGGTTTGCCCTGCAAATTCCAAGCCCATTAAGTCTGAAACAACTAGATGACCTTTTGGAATCTGGCAAGGAAGCCAAAGGTATAAAACAAAAAAAAAACAAACAAAAAACAAAACAAAACAAACAAAACAAAAAAAAAGAATAGAAGTTAAAAAAAACATAAAATACTTCTCTTCCTGTAAAGAATTGATGTTTTGTTCCACAGAGCTGATCATTTAAAAAACTTTTAGACACAAAGTACTAATAGCAAATTCGCATGAAATATGAAAAGCAACACAGAAATCTTACCGTGGACTTGTTAAAAATGTTTCAAAAAATTGGAATGTTGTTTTGTCATTACTAAGAATATATACCTCTTACTTTTTCATTTTTATGACTAAATTGGTATCCTAGAGTTTAAAATCAAACTTTATTTTAATTATACTGTGTTCTTCTTATTAGAAAACCCACAAAGGTTTAAAATTTTTATTAAAATTAATTACTTTTAAATTACTTCGAGTTTTGTGTAGTATCATCACATTTCAGTATCTACGGTAAATTAAAGCTGCATGTAGAATTTTTAAGGTTTTAGTCCCTTGACTGTAGTGAATGAAAGAATTATTAGTTTTCATTTGATGTCAATTTTCTGGTGTTTCATCTGTGGGAAAATGATGAGTTTTGTAAAATTCTGCATCCAGAAGTTTTTTTTCTTGAGTTATAAAAACAGGACAGAGCAGAAGCTTTTGATGAGAAATGTGAATTTTATCACTTCAGAGAACAGTAGTTTCTACTACATTAATTGTAGTTTAATGATCAAAATAATTCTGTATTTGGTGTGAATACCATCAATGTTGAACGTATTTATTTGCTAAATATTTTTTCAATTGGTGTTTGTGAATAGGAAGTCGTGGTAGTTTTTAAAGCATGCCATTCAACCCAAAATAAATATGTTTTGTTTTCTAAAATCAAGTTGCATAATGGAAATACTATTAGAATATTTACTTTCATGTTTGTGATTTAAGTTGACTTAGATATTAATAAGGTATTCAGTACCTAAATAAAAATGCACATTATACTTGATTAAAACATGTTTCAAGGAAGCTATTAAGAAAAAGAACCAACCAAATAACTATCTGTCATAAATAACAATGCTTTCCTAAACTTCAGATGGATAAAACAGTATGTTTCAAGGTTTGCAAGTTCAGGGTATTAGTTTAAAGCAAAATACTAATAATATATGTTCCCTTAATTTTACTATCCAGCTAGCTACAAT
Source organism: Eurystomus gularis (assembly GCA_013400335.1). Classification (NCBI taxonomy): domain Eukaryota; kingdom Metazoa; phylum Chordata; class Aves; order Coraciiformes; family Coraciidae; genus Eurystomus; species Eurystomus gularis. Next base: position 26,874 of record VZZY01015302.1, read on the forward strand.
AGGAATTGGAATTTCCTCCCTAATGTTATGAAGATAGAAGGCTTTGTATGATTTCAAAAGTATTGGTTTTCTTTAAAGCAAAGAAACAAACAAAACCCACTAAAACATCCAGATAGACACAATTTAAAATCAGAAAATTTTTTAGATAGCCAAAGCCTCAAAATGACAATTGTATATAGTACAGAAAGAAACCTTTTTTTAAAAAAAACAAACAAACCTTTTATAGCACTTGCTTCTTCATTTAATTCTCATTGGGCAACACCTTTGCTAAATTTTATTAGTATAAAACTTAACAATGAGAATCTTATTACTTCAAACATTTAATATTGTTTTGCGCATCATGTAACACTTGAGTTCTACATTTAGAAACAGAAAGTTGGTACTTCCTGCAGGTATTAGTATACAGAAGGAGTATCAATTGTTTAGTTTAAGAAATATTTTTATTACGAGTGTTGTATTTTTTTAGGCTTTACTGTTTCACAGTTATTTTATGAGTGAGGGCAAACAGAAGCAGAAGGGATGAGGAACCGAGGCAAACACCTTGGCAAAAGCATCAAAGTGTCCAGTATAGCATGTAAGTGGGCTTTAGATACCTGAATTCAAAATTCTAAAGATCCATTCTTTGACATTCCTAATTGTTTTACATCTTTCTGTTTTCAAGGCTGAGTTCTTCAGGTGGTTTAAGTTCAGTTTCCCAGGAATGTTCTTGATATTTTTTTCAAAACTATTTTAGCTTTGAAACTTGTGTATAAAGCAGCTAATGCTTAAGCCACTAATGAGGGATGTGGAGCCTCTAGGTTTAATTTTCTCCTCCTCTCTGGCTCTCAGAGCAGAAGTAGGGGATGGGCTCCAGGCTAAGAGCTGGTCTGGAGCCTGTTTGGTGCCTGGGTGCTCTCATCACCTTAGCAAGCTTTTGCCTCAAAGTAGAACAGTAGCTTCAGGGTTCAGCACTGGGCTGGTGATTAAGAGAGATGAATACTTTTATCTAAAATGTTGGATTCAAATTTCCTTCCCTAACCTCTCAGTTATATTGATACAGAAGTAGAAGAAAGTAATGTGCAAAAAAGTTCTTTAAGAGATTAGTGATATAACATTAACATTTAAAATTTGAGAGAGACATTTTGACAAGTAACATGCTGTGAATCAGATTTTTGTTGCTGAAGGATTGTCAGCAAGGTTTCATCTTTCCTGTGTATATTTTGAAAAGCCAAGAGAATCAGATGTTCTTGTTTCATAAGCCTACAGAGGCATGATTTTAACCTGTGCATTGAGAAAATGGAACTTTTAACTATCCTCAGAGCATGGCCACGTTATTCCCTGTGTTTAACTGCAGTTGGCTTAAAAGCAGAATTTATAAGCAGAACTTCAGGGTATAGGAAAATAACAGTAGGAGATGAATATGTAAGTAAAAAATATCCTGTTTCCATGGATTTATGGTGAAGGAAGACAAATAAATGCATTTTACATATATTATCACTCTTTCAAATAGAGGATTCTCTATGTTGTAAGAGAGCAGAGAAAAAGATTATTGAAAATACTTAGCTGTTCAGGTCTCATATAACACATTGTATGTGTTCACTTCAGTTGGCACAAGGGAAAAAGGGTGTTCTTTTCTTAATTGCCAGCTTTAGTACAATAGGAACCTATGAAATACAAATACCATTTAATGGGAATGTTTTTATTCTATATTTATTAAAAAGTGATGTTTCTGCCCGAGGTAATCTATGCAATGAAGTCACCAGTGACAATAGTTTGGAGAATTAGTAATTAAGATTTTGTGGAATGTAACACACATTACTCTTATAATCCAGTGAAAAGCATCAATTCTTTGTCTTGATCAAATAAAATCCACCTACTTTTGTAATAAAGTGTTATCCTGTGGTGTCTATGGGAAAGGTTTAGGTCCTTTGCGCAGAGCTCTGTGTTCTAAAATGGAAAAGCTGAAAATTCATAATTTGCTGTAGTAAGATAGACCTTTGAACCAAATGTTTGGAATAGGCTTCACCTAATAGTTTTCTGCTTGTGTACACTGTTAATAATATATTTTTGTAATGGCTAAATTGACAAAAATAGGTTAGAAATTTAGCATTAATATCCCGGAGAAAACCGCAAGACACAGCTCCTTGCACTGCGGCCAGACCGTCGATACCTTGACAGTTCATCTATGTTCTTAAACATCTGCGTTTCAGATTTTGCAGCAGTTCTTACTAAGCTATTCTGGTGCTTTGCTGACCTTGTAAGGCTTTTGCTACTATGGAACCTTAGTCCTTTTTTCCTCTGCTTATTAAAATACACACAGTGTTTATAGAGGAAAAGAGGGAAGAGTTATAAAAATAAACTGATTATTTCAAACAAATAGTAACTTCTGGTCTAAATTTTATATTTCCCACAGAGAAGCTACACTATCAAAGTGGCCTGCAGATAGATTTATTTTACAGATAGATTGAAAGCAGATCTGTATGGAGATGAACAGCATCTGGTAGCACTGTACTGTTGTCATGAGATGAAAGCTTTGTTGTAGCTAAGTTTATATTCATTTTGTGCCAATTAGCAATTTCAGTGTTAATATTTCACAGTTTGGCACGTGATCATGAAGCTTAGATTCTGAGCAGGTAAAAATGTAACTTCTTGTCTTGCTTTTTGCTTGATGAGTTTGTTGGTGCTCTTCTTGAATTTTGACTGTGTAGACAAAAAAAAGCTCTAAACAGAGACTTGAAAAACTATTATTTTCAATTCTAGTTTACAGACTTAACACAAAGTCAGGCTGCTTACCAACAGATGTGATTATCACAGAATACCTCACTTAAAATGATGAATGGATTTCCACAATGTGAACAGTAAACTGTGGTGGAGAAAATACTTTTGAAAAGACACGTAATAGTACTTGGTATCCCTGATGATAACTTTGTGTTGGCAATGAAAAGTCTTTCTTTTGGTTTTTGATCTGAGCCCTGTTGATCTCAGCTGTCTCTTTAGATTCCCTGATTCTTGTTTCTTCTTCTCTTCCTCATAGGATCTTTCTGTCTTCTTTCAAAAGAAAACTGACAAAGTACAACCTCACGTTCCCATTTTCTCATGTCTTTTATCTACTTGCCCCAAAATTCTGTTTTCTCCCTTATCACAGACACAGCAATTCTACTTTGGTTTATGTCATTTAACCCTATTTTCACCCAGTAACACCAGTCTGTCTTCTAATGTGCTTCACATGTCACTGCTTCATTTTAGTTCTTAGTCTTTCACTTTCTTTTAAGTTAGAAGTTTCCAGTTCATAACTGAAGAGTATTTTTTAAAATACATTTGAGTCAGCATGAAACAAAATGGGTTGGAGTCTTTTCTCATGTGAAATGGAAAACAAAATATTGTTTAGATTGATTCTTCAATGACTTTGGTTGTTTTATTTTAATGTGTTTAAACTTCTGTCACCGCAGCATTTTGTAGGAACGAGATTCACAAGTTTATTATGCACTAAGGATTGAACGATGTGCTTTTGCTTGTTTCAAACCTGCCACCTGTCTTAAAACAAATGGCAAAATATTTTGGTTTAGAAAATATTGTAGCAAAACATTTAGGCTAGACCCTCTCTCCAGATTTTCATCAAGGCTACTTCTACCAATTCTGTCAGTACACAGTTCTAAGGTACAGCCACTTAGTTGGAATTTCCATCCACTTACAGATCTGAGGCATCAGCTAGGTCTTCTTATCCAGCCATTCAACTGGTGAGATCCTTTTCTCTGGCCTTGACAATGGCAGTCTCATCCTTCTCGCATCCACTCAGGATTCTGCTGTAAAGGAATGATATTTCTAGTCTATCCTTATATTACTTCGTAATATCACGCATTTCATTTTCATTTTTCGGTTGTTTTCCTCCTTCGCTATTATGTCAGACAGAAGCTATTTCTGATGTAGTCTTCCCTTTCAAGGAACATCACAACTCATTCCCACTCAGTCATCACTCATTTACTGTTTACAATTTCTAGCATTCTAAATGTTATTCTGATACCCACTGTAATTGCTTTAACTCTTACCAAGAAGTGCTATCATCACCTTCTCTCTGTACAGATGTTAGAGCCCTTTGAGGGTTTGTTGGGGAGTGTTACCCAGCTGCTCACTTTGTGTTAGGTCTTTTTTGTGGACTTGCAGCATAATCACAATCAAATCTGAGACCTAAGCTTTGAACAGTATTGGGTTGGCTGTGGTTAAATTCCTGACCCAACAAAATAATATGAGTAAACACCATAGGGATAATGCATTACAATTTTAAAAGACCAGAAAATTTCAGTAATATTTGCAGTTGTGACAGGCTGAGGCTTCCAAGCTTGCAGTGTATAGTGTGACTGCTGAAACAAGTCACCTTTCTTCTAAATTTTCCATTTTGTATTCTACTGTTGAAGTTAGGAATCAAAAGTTTCCTGGTTTTGCCAAGCATCAGAGAATGAATGTATGCTTCTAATTCATTTCAGCAATTTACAGTCTGTAACGCATTTGAAATTTATTCTCTGAGTTCAGTAGAGAACTTTTGAAGAAATAACCAAAGATTTTAAATTCAGAATTTGCAGCCTGGGGGATGGACATCAGGGAATTTTGTTGAGGTCTTTCTTTAGTAGAAAGAATACATTTGCTAACAACAATGAATGTTAATTAATAAGGAACTAGATTGCTACTTGCAACTTCTGCCAGACTTCTTGGAAATGTTCTATTGAGAAGAGCTAGTTAAAGTATCAATATGAAGCTTATTATTGTAGGTTCATAATTTCTTCTTGCAGTTATGTCAGATTAAGTTGCTTGCTTTTAAAGTTAACTTTTATCTTTATGAGGATTTGTGCTATTTAGGTTTTAGGACTGATCTTGCACCTGTGTCAGCTGTTTCTGGAAACAATAGAGACATTTGGAGTCTGCAAGAATCAGCTTTACAAAGCCATCATGGCTTCTTGAAAGAGTACTGCCAGATTCCCAAATGAGTCAAGCCATATTTGAAAAATCTGTGGATCCAATTTACTTTTCTTCTGAGAGCATCACAAGGGGACGTACTGATAATTCAAATGTCTCTTCTCAGCTACCAAGCAAATTGCTGTACCATTGGCTAGGTTCCATCCAGTTTCTTGTTTTCAGTGGTACAACTCTGTATGCCAGTGCATGAAACCAAGAAATGAAAGTAGGAACAACTATGGTATGATTAGATGTCAGCATAAAGAAAGTTGTTGTTGTTTGTTTTTTTTCTTTTTTTTAGGCCAATAATGAGTGATTAAAATGATAAAAATGCGTATTAGAATCTCCCATCAAAGATGTGATGAGTGTGATGAATTTTTTGGAAGCTTGCAGGATGGAAATTAAAGTATTGCTTACTGAGCTTTAGGATGGCATTCCTCCTTTCCCCCCCAAGACAAAGAGTCTGTTGTTATTCTGTATCCCTGGATCAATTAAATTCCTTGTAAGCTAGTTTATTCTAGACAGAGTGCATTGTTCTATTTGCATGTGTTCTGTTATTTTGCTACTCATAAATTCTCAGTCTAGAGAATAATGTTTACAAAGGATAAATAAGAATTTTCTGCATTTTGTTGTCTTCAAAGTTCCACTAGTGTTTTCCATTTTTGGAAATTAAAAGATCCAAGATTTCATGTTCTCCAAGATACTGACAAATTATGTTATAGGTTTTACCTTAGCAATTGAAGTAAATAGGGACCATAAAGGCTGCTGTTCTTCTTCTGCTATTGTTATTCTGCTATTATTTCTCCTGAATTGTGAAGCAATGGAAACACAAAGTTAAGAATTATTTTAATTCTAGACTGCTTATTCTTTTTTTGCCGCTAACATGCGTGAACTGAGTATATATTGTGTAACCTGATCTATGTGAACCTGCTTTGGCAGGGGGGTTGGACTACATGATCTCCAGAGGTCCCTTCCAACCCCTACCATTCTGTGATATTAAAGATGTGCATTTCTTGTTGGGTGATTGGATGGAATGTCTGTTATTGTCAGTAAGTTGCTTTCCTAATTTTCTAAGCATGATTCTAAAAATTGACTTCCCAGTAACATCATTCCACAAAATACATGGAACTTTTAATCTGTTTTATAGGGTTGTGACTCGCAAATGAGCATGTCAGAAGTGTCCTGCAGTGAAAGTACCTCCTCTTGTCACTCTCTGGTACATGGCTCAGCTCCAGAAATCCTCATTGGCCTCCTTTATAACGCTACCACAGGAAGATTATCAGCAGAAGTGATAAAAGGCAGCCACTTCAAAAACTTGGCAGCGAACAGACCACCCAGTGAGTGAAAATCTTTTTTCATCCTAATCCTTCTGTACTGGTGGGTCTCTCGGTAGCAAGGACTTCAATCCTATCATTTAGTCTTACCCAATCCAAATGAAATAGAGCAATCATCAACTAATCTGTTTCATGTTTTATATTTCTAGTCAGTTGGGAAATAGCAAAAATCTAAAATTCAAAATATTAATTGTAAGTTGACAAGACTGTTTTAAATTTTTCATGATGACTGACTAATAAATTACCTTTCTCATAATGATTAATTGCTAAATTACTAATGCCTCACATCACAGGCCAAGAATAAAAAGTTAGTGTTTAAGGAGAAAGTACATGCCAGCTAATATTAATATAAACGCTCTGAACAGTTATTGCTGTTCCTAGAGGGGTTGATACTGCAGTCTTTAATTGCTTATATGTTTGCGTATGTATGATAGCGATATATGTAACTTGGGAACGTCACTGAAGACAACGGAGAAACAAATAGAGACCTTTGGCATATTTACTGTGCAGAAGGAATGTTCACCATCAGAAAGGACTTGAACTATGTGTTTGAGCATTTGTTAAAAATACACTTGTCTAAAATATCTGCGAACTTTATGTACTTCTAAACTGGAGCCATATGGAACGTCACACAGAGAGAATATTTTTACTGTCTCTAATTCTTTTGATATAGTTTGAGAAAGTTCAGTAATGAACTTTAAAAAATATTATTTATTATCGTTTGTTAGATGATGAGTCTGATGCCCATAAGTTGTAGCCAGACATACCTACCTGTTCCTCTTGATTTTGTCTGGAGGCTCAGGTTTTAGCCCTTCTTTCTGTTTCTTAATCCCCAGGTTCGTATGGCATTAGCAGATTATCTGGCACTACTAGATTATGTATCAGGTTGCCAACATTTTGTGAGTGACTGATTTTCACATCTCGCTTTGTCTTCAGAGTTTAGGAAGTAAGCTAAACAACCTGAGACTGATGCTCTCCTCTTTCTTTCTTGATCTATGTTTTAGTCTATTCATTAATTACATTTGGCTCAGCCTTAGTCTGCTTTGCTTTCTCTATACTTTTCATACTGATAGAGCCAGACTTTGTTAACATGGCCAGAGAAGGAAGGTCAAAGAGGAAGCTCAAATACTTCTGTATAATTAGGAAGCTCCCCCAGAGTCACCTCTTTAGAGATAAAGCATAGAAATAGATGGGGAAAGCCAAGGAGGCCCAAGGACGCCAGGATTGGGGAAGGAATGAGCAGGAGAGAAGACCTGGAGAGAAGGGATGTGTTCCCCCAAAGAAAAAGCAATAGGTGTCGTATACTTATCTTTGTAGAATCTCTCGAGAAAGCCAAGTTTTTCTTAATATTTAGAATATGCAAGTTAGATGAGAGTTCAGTACTTGTTTTGAATACAGATATGTTAATTCTCTGATATGTTAATTCACAAATTGTGCTCCCTGGGCCCATGCTGTCTAGCTAACAGTTGTGTGTGTCATGGAGGTCAAAAACCTGTTTCAGATTGAAAGAAAGCAGCATAGAACATGGCACATAGCCCTGTAATACCATGTTCTGCATAACCTTTTGGGGGGAAAATCTTGTGTGTTACCTTTTGTCATCTCCTGTGAAGGACAGGGGGAAGTTTTAATATTCACAGTAAAAATACTCCAGTTCTGCTTAGGCAAATGCAGGTTTGGACTTCCATTGTTTCTAGAAAGCTGGAAACTAATGCACTTTCTGGGTCTGGTAAGACCATGTACAGAATATTGTGGAATCCAAATTTCTGGTTTATGCTGTCCCCCTTCCCACTGGCAATGGTGGCACCTACTTGTACACTGCTGGACCCAGGTGCATACCATTGCCATTTCCTAACTCCCTGTCAGGTACATCCTGCACACCTTCCAGCCTGCACCATCATTTCCACAAAATGAAAACTTAAGGCCCGTAGGGGATGATGATGAAATGCTCTGATCACATTTGTTATTTGGACCATCAGTGGTCCAAAATCCTGAGAAGTGCTGCAAAGTACATGCACAGGTCAGTTTTCATTCATGTCTTGAGAAACTATGATAGAAATGGAAGCAATTATTCTTTCCCACATGTGATAATATCTGTAGTCTATGGCTTGTGAACCAATGCAATATTTGTGAAATGCTACCACAGCAAATATGGATCGAGTCCCACGTTTCTGCTTCTTGGTAGTATATACTCCTGTGCTGCATTTTTATATGTGATATAGCATGAGTACAGGTAAATAGGCCAGATCCTGCAGGCAATAACAGTCGATATTAGAACACGTCTTTGTTTCTCTGTGTGACAGTTAATATTTTGTCTGAGAAGATGCTTCTTAGTATTCTTTAAAATATTGTTGAAACAGGGTACAAGCTTTTGCACATTAAATGCATGTGTGTGTATGCATGCACACACACATTAAATCCATAAATACATGGATTTTATCAAGTGAGATCTTTACATTTAAAATAGAGACCCACAGTTGAATTTCCAATACCAAGCATCCCTCAGCTATTTTTAGAGATTAGATCAGAGTTCCTGTCCTGCCCAAGTCTGTCACTACTCCAGAGCTAAAGTATGACAATCAGGTATTTGTAACTGTGAAAGCTAAGGGCAACACCAGCTTAGTTTTCAGTTCAGTGATTTTTTCATTTTATTGCTTTTAATATATGAAGTATATAATTACTGTGTGCAGTTTTTCTTAATATGCTGGAGTTTGCATGAAAAAGCATAAGGTTTTATAAAAAGGATACAGTGATTTTGACCCAATCTTCCACAACCTGATTGTTTGCATGATTCTTTCTGTTGAGTGTGCTTTAGAACCCAGTAGCTATTAGTGCTAAGACAACCCGTTATGTAAGCAGTGTAATTTTTGTTAAACATTACACAAAAACTGCACAAAATTTTCATTTCATTGAATTTTACCCAACAATCCTTTTGTTCCATCCTTTTTCTGATCTATGCTGCTAAGGTTTTGTGTTCTTCCACTCCAGTGAATAGTGTTTCCTCTTAAACTTTAACCTTTGACCCTCTCTCACCCAACTATTGACATCTGGTCATTATTTCTTTTACTGCTTTCCACCCCCTGTTGTCAGACGGACTGTTCTGTTGTCTAAAACACTTGATAGGTGGACAGGTTTATATAATCCGAGGTGAGTTCCTGTAGAAACTAATTGGATGTTGTCTTTTTCATGCAAAAGAAAACTTGCCAGCAGTAAAGCTATCCACAGCTACCTACCATATTGGTTTATAAAAGTAGATGTTTATTATTTGTTGCACTCTTTAATGCGAAAACTGCATTTATCTCTGATTATGGATGTTGGGATTTCAGTGTACCTGCAAAGTGAAAACATCTGATGCATTTCTTTTTATAAAAACTCCAATCTTTTAATAATATTATTCATTAACATGAATGTGTCAGGAATAAAGAATGAAACACCAGATTGTTTTATATTTCTTAAAGTCAGTTAACTTCATGAAATGCACATCCTTCTGTAGGAGCATGGCTTGGTGCTGCTAGTCAAATGAATACAGAGCTTTAAAAATAAGGATTTATACCCAAATACTAATACTCAGTGTGTGCTAAGCACATTTACTTGCATCAGCTTCTTAAATATAATTCCTAAGAGCACTGTACAAGCTATGTTTTAAATAACCATCTTGAATTTTGCAAAAACTTATTTCTCTTTAAAGGTGTATTCAATGTATTCCTTCATGAATCTAAGGGTTTTGTATTGTGTACATTGCACTCTGCTGCATTTTGGTCATTAAATAAAAATGAAAAGCCCGAAGTGAGAACCGCATCCATGCAGAGATTATTCTTATGCATTTCATTCTGGCTGTTTTGGTATCATCACTGCATATCAACGTGTTTTGTTGGTTGGTTGTTTTCTTTTTCTCTTCATTAGTTGCCTTCATTCCACTTTGTTTATTCTAATATTCTGAAACTTCAGTGGTATGCTTTACAGTGTTGTGGCTAGTTGGAGCTTGCTAAGTGTTAATAGAACAAATATGGGGGGGGTCAACGGGAAGAGGATTATGAGGTATACCTTTAACTTAATCTATTTACATAGTACTGAAGTTAGTTAATTTGTCAGTGTGTTTGTAATATTTTGCTTACTTGTCACCTTTCCATGTGTCTAAACTAAGTTGTGTTCAGTCAGCCTGGTATACACCATATCCTTGTATCTTGTATCTCATGCTCAAAAACTTTCATTCTAAGATATCTGACATTACAAAATATGATTTATTTTGTAGATACATATGTTAAGTTAACACTGCTGAACTCAATGGGGCAAGAGATGTCCAAATGCAAAACTTCAATCCGCCGAGGACAGCCAAATCCAGTGTACAAAGAAACCTTCGTTTTCCAAGTGGCACTGTTTCAGCTTTCAGATGTGACGCTCATACTGTCTGTGTATAATAAGCGCAGCATGAAACGAAAAGAGATGATAGGGTGGATTTCCTTAGGTCTCAACAGCTCAGGAGAAGATGAACTCAATCACTGGACTGAAATGAAAGAATCTAAAGGACAGCAAGTATGTAGATGGCATACTTTACTAGAATCGTAATGGACGGTGCAAAATGCAGTTGTGGTTTTAAGGGAGTTTGGTCTCTCAGGAAGATGATCACCCTCAGTGACATTCAACAGATTTGTTGTGGAACTGGAAAAAGTGAAATTTGAGGTCAACATTCCATCGTAAAGAATGCACAACATCCAAAATGACGGGATTTAATATATAATCTTCACTTAGTGTCAGACACTTCCTTGGTGTCAGAGAAGCCTTGCTGTATACAGATAAGTTAGCGGTCCCTCCCCCATCCAGCTGATGCTGTATTTGTTTGGGTTTGTTTTGTGGTTTTCAATTCAGAAACGTTTTATGTAAGGTTCTCCAAATTAATGTAAGTTCCTCCTCGTGTATTTTTTGTATGGCTCTAACACTGTAGCTTCTGACCTGCCTGCATTCAGATTAAAGGTCAATAATTAGCACTTTGAGAAAAAGTTATGATCTGTAGAGCAAAAGGAAAAGAACCCCACCCACCAGTGAAGAACACTGAGTAACATAGCAAATATGAATATACTGTTGTTTTACATCGAGTTTCTTTCCAGGAGCTTAGTGCAAGTAAGTTTTCAATTTTTGATATGCAGTTGGTTTGAAAAATACTAGCATTTGGGCATCAGGTGAACTTTGACATCAAACTAATGTTTCTTCAATCTGTGACAGGAACAAGCTCTAAATATGGCGTAAATTGAGGTTTTCCCTCTTGCCTGTACTTCTGCCTAATCCAAAGAGACCAGATCATTAGTTTGGTCCCTTCCAAATCTCCTTAGACAGGTTGTACTGTAAAACTATGTAACTTTCTGTTGAAAGCACTTCCTGTATTCATGTATTCCAATGTAGGAAGCTCATAGAGCACGAATTTACTAAAATATATTTTCATTAAACAAATTGATACAGATTTCTTTAAAATGTCAGCAGCTGGAAGTTAGGTTGAAAGACTATGAAGGAAGTGGCGGCAGCTGAACTACTCTGAATGAATGCGAAATACTATGGCTTTGCTTGAAACAGGTATCTGTTTGAGTCTCTTCTGAGCTGTTTTAAGGATTGCTGTATGCCCTTTGTCGGAACTAGAGAGCCCACCAGGAGTTTTTACCTTTCTTCTTGGAGAAGAGAACATCAGTAAGTTATTTTTCTAGTGATTTGCCAGCAATTGAATGAATGTTCACACCCAAAATAGAAGTTTACTTTGCTTACATTCAGGTTGGGAAACGCAGCTTCCTAATGACACAATTGAAAAGCCACAGCATCACAAGAAAGTTTGCCATCAGATAAACGCTCATGGCTTCCACCGAAAGTATGGCAATATAAGTGCTTCTGAGACTCCTGTTTGTCCTGAATACTTTAACTGGAATCAAACTAATTTACTGACTGCTGAATCTCATGAATATTACTGAAATTGTGGTTTGTTGAGTAAACATCTTTATAAAAAGCTTCCCAACTGAAATATTCTTCTTGCCTGTAATTATAAGTTTCATTTACTTTTAATTGTTGCTGTATGGAAAGCAAGCAATTTTTTCTCTTGGTGATGATGGTAATGTCTTACTAATAGGGGACCTCACTGACTATTGTAGCACTTGGTGGGTAGAAGAGTGAAGTTTTGGATTTTGTTGAGAGAATTAGTGGTAGCCTAGAGCATTCTCATTAGGACAAATCTTTTTCTCTTCAATTTCTTTATAATACCTTTGAACACTCCTGGCTTTAGGGTATAAAGATAGTGAAGTATAGTGAGATCGGAGACAGTGAGTATGCTATAATAAAGATATTTCACATGGTTCTCAAATTCTCACACTACTTAACAATTTCATTAAGTCCTTTTTAAAGGAAATTGTAATTCCACCTCTTGGTGTATTCGGTGCCTTTTGAGGGGTTTATTTGCAGAACCATGCTTTCAGTTTTTATTGACTTAAAGATTTAAAACAATATTACAGGCCTTTTTTTTTTTTTCTGGTATTGCGCTGCTGCTTCATTTACAGAAGCTTTATTTACTAATACAAATAATGCAAAAACTTTCTTTAAACAGGAATGGTCTTGCAGTAATCAAATACAAGTTGTCTCAGTCCTCTTTGTTGCTCAGTTTTGTGAAATGTAATGTTGAGTGTAGAATTTCATAAAAAAATCAACATTAATTTTTTATGCATAAGGAAAATGCTCAGATTTTCCCAATCCTTTCAGCTTTCCTTATAATAGAAACACTGACTTAGAAGCTGTTTAAAAACAATTTTTCAATGGATGTGGAAGTGTTTTTACTCATTCTGTTTGTGGCTATTTGGATGTTCTTTCCTAAAGCTGAAAGTTGTCTCTTGATGGTTGTCTCTTTGTACAGGTTTTGCCTTATAAAATAATGTACAGTACTTAACAGCAAGAACTGATGAAATTAATTCCAGTGGAGAATATACTTAACATCACCATTGAGCAAATGAAGAACTCAGTTTGAAAGGTGCCACAAATAACCTTTTACAGAACCAAACTAAGCTAAACTCTGTCATGACTTGGGTTTCGGTTTGTAGGTTGCAGTGCTTCAGTTTTACATCTAACCATTCAGAATTCTAAGACACTGAAGTCTTAATTTAGACACAGCAGAGATTTATAGTGGTCTGTGCTGGGCACATTTGGGAAGAGGAATCTCTCTAGATCATGTGACTTTTCCCAAGATCCAGTCTGGGCTTCACAGAAGGAGGTTTGGCTCACTTGGATTTACACCGCACAAAGGCTGGGAACTCAATGTTTAAAGAATGGAAATGAACGTTTAATTTTGAAGCAGTAAAATATGGATTTGCCACGTGAAACCAGTCACACCAATAATTGGATTCACCTTGGGATTTTTATGAATTAGTTACAGTCTCAACAGCCGTCATGTTGTTTTTTCGTCCTAGATCTCATTCTAATGATTTTCTTGTAAGTTGTTTTTCTTATTGCTTTATGTGAACCTACACTTTTGTGTTTGAAATCTGCCTTTAGATACTGTTTTTTCAAAACCCTGTGGAAGGGCTTACACGTACAGTGTGGTTTTGTGCACTCAGTTAGGTCTTAAGCATGGAACAAAATTTCTAAAGAACAGAGTATCAGAAACAAATTAGATTTGTGCTTTCTTCAGAGTTACCTGTGCTTTTTTTCATAGCTTTTTGTTGTATATTCAAAAGTACAGTAAATATTTGGAAGAGTTTATCAAATTAATTACTTTTCTGTGTGCCAATATACCCCCTAGAGATTACAGTTCTTGAATTGAATCTGTTTCCTGTCAGTGTAGCCTTAAATAATTATAGAACAGTGACATTCTTACAGATTCTATTCTTGAAAATATTGCCTCCTTTATACATAGGATCTATGTGGTTTAATATTTAGAACATTTCACAGAGGTCTTCTTGAAGTATTATAAATATGAAAGAGTTGATCAATTTCTTCCTGTGGTAAGGGCAAGATTGTGAAGGGCAATACAGGCAAGCAGGCAATCACTGCGCAGAAGGATGAGAGGTTGCACGGCGTCTGCAGGACATCGCTATCACCCACATACGTGGAGGCAAGGAGTCAGCAGAGCCATGTTTCTGTCTCCTGTTCAGCCAGGTGGCACGGGGAAGGAGGATAGTACTGGTAAGATTCAAAGCCTGGTCCCGGTGGTGCTGCCTCATGGACCTAAGACATCCACATTGTAACCGTACTGCAAGGTCTGACTGCAAAGGCAGAAGTTAGGCAAGGTGTAAGTTCTGCTACTGGAGAAATATGACATAATTTCTAAATCCAATTAAAATCCTGTATCCTCATTAATAATTAGATTTCAAAATATGGTCAGCCTTTGGAATGAGTGTATGTGCTCTTACTGGAGCTGGACTTTGTTTACCAGTTAAGAGAATACTTGAGCTGAAAACAGATTTTATGGCATTTACTATAGGAGATTATTTTCACCTGTAAATTTTTGCAGACATTCCTGATGGCAGATGGAGTGCCAGCATTAGTACCTTCCCATTTTTCACACCTTTGGAGTATTTTTGTTGTTGTTGTTGCCTGAAATTTGTTTGTGTTACTGATACAAACTCCCCAGCACCCTGAGAACCTGTTTGTGGCAGTCACTGGACCTTAGAAGTCAAGGGCACTCTGCACCCCTTACAGTAAGGTACGAGTGCAAAATTTCTGTGACCTGTCCATCTCCCTAAGATTTCTGAATTGCAAACCATCAGTTTTAATATATTGAAGCAGAAGAATTTAAGTTTTTTTCTTTGAAGGAGACATTTTAAAGTAGGAATTGAATGCAGATTGCTCTTACACATACAAGTTCTAACAAAAAATCTGCAGTGAAATCAGAGAATGATGTTTGAAGAGAAGCTTTCTGGCCTGAGGTGTTCCAACTTGAAACTAGCAGCAGAATGCCCTTTCATTTAAGTGAGAGTTGTATTGAGCTTTTTACTTATTCATAACACTTTTTCTGGAGGAAAAATAGCTGCCCTGTTTAAAGAAGTCTTTAAAATTACAGCTTGTCACTTGCAAGGCAGACTGACTTCTTCCTGAACCTGAATTCTCAGTAAGAGCTAAACATCCATTTAATTCTCCCACTGATGTGCACGCCTGCCAGCCACTGGCGTTGGCGAGAGGAGCCCACGGGCATCAATGGGCGAGCAGACCTGTCCCTGGAAGTGTGGCGTGCGAGAGGATCAGTAGGTTAGAGCAGCAGTACAGCATGGCACCTGCAACACTATCAAATGTGGTTTCAGTGATGAATGGAGGTAAAAAAACCAAATACCTGGATACTGTCACAAACTTGTTATTTGATAGTTATCCCTTATCTTTCTTTATTTTCCTCAGCTTCTGAAATATTCTTAAAACTTAATATTTAAAATGTTAAATAATCCCAAAACACCTTGATCATTATAACTGGAACCCTCAGCAAAATTTATTGTTAGAACAAGCCATTAAGAATATTCCGTATTTTTGGTCTGTTTAACTCAACTGCCAGATTCTGTAGTGCATCACAGCTGGATTTCAGACTACTGTGTTCAGATCATAGTTTTTCAGGGGAAAGTCACAGGAGTGTTCACAGTCAGTGAATCAGTGCCTGATGGAGAGATGTCACCTGAGAGCAAGAGCATTAAAATAAGAGATGGCTTCATAGGGTGACTCAGATTCCACCCTCGGAGTCTTGTGGCCCTCAGAGGGCCCTACTCAGAGAAACCATGACGTGTGAATTGTGGGAGTCTGTGTATTCAAAGCAGCACTTGGTCTATGTGGGCATTCCATGGCTTCTAACCCAGTGTATTCTACAGATGTGAGCAGTTAGATGGTGTCTATTTGCCTACAGTGAGTAGGGGGAGTACCAACCGGCCTACAGTAACATGGATTAGCCTAGCCTTAAGAACTAATCACTGCCCCTCCTTAAGTTCAAGCAGGGTTTCTTCCTTTCTGCAGACTATGCAGACATCTTATGCACCCAACGTATCTGCTTATATTATGCCTACTTGAATATGGCACAATTACATTAGTGTTAGCAAGCTTAGTTCATGTGTAATGTGGTGTGACTGAATTAATAAATAGTCTGATACGTGCTGGATCAGGTTTTGCTGTGCAGGCTTATGCTGGTATAATATAGACATAAGATCCTTATGCAGAGGAGTGTGCCAGGAGTCAGGAAAGTGGGTAGTATTGCTCCTGTAGGAATGAAGACCAGGAACCAGCTATGCCCAGAAAATGGGCAAGGCTCGCCAGCTAGCAAGACTATTTGATTTGCTTCCTTGGAAGCATCTTCTGGTCGAGCTGGCATGAAGCCTCTGAAAGCTGCCTGACTCTGAGGACACTACTCAGGAGAGCAGAAACAGTAATACCATACCACTGAAGGAATACCTCATGGACATTCAGGGATGTAATTGATGCCATCCTTTTTTTCTCTTATATATGAGGTCAGGAGTCTTGCCCATTGTATCAAGTTAATTTTTTTGCAAATCCTGTGGACATTCACTGTATGCTGAAGGTCTATAGTGGATTGCTGATTGTGGTTCATTTCCAAAGCATGAGTTTGAATGAATTTACAGAATTTAACTAGAGGCATTGTCGTAGCTTTGAGATCTAATCTCTAAGACATAGTGCAAGCAAGGAGCAGGACTTTCGACAAGTTTTGATAGTAAATTTTGCATATGGCTTATTATGACATTTAAAGAAAATTTCTAAGCAGTTGAATGTATTAGGGAATATTTACAAAAAGGGAGATAGAGCAATGATCTTTTTTCACTATACAACTAGTTTGCTTTCCTTTCCAGTAAACCACAAGGTTCATTAGTGCTCAGTACTGTTTTGTTTACGATAACTGTTTTTAATGTGATTTTCAGGATAAAGTGTAAGTAGTGAAACCTTTTATTCAATTTTTCCCTTTCTTTGTTTTTTTTAAGGAGAGATTTCTCCTTCTAAAGTATATATACTTTCTACAGAGCTTTCTTACCTATTTTTATATAAGACGATTTAACAATGTAAAATTAAATGCTCTATGAGCAAACTATATCACTGTTACACAATCTGAAGTGCTAATACAATGACTAAGGGCCTGAACCTACTGCCTTTTACTCAGGTCCTGGTTTAACCACACATCTTTCATGTTCTGTAGTACCTTTCCTAATTAAGCAGTTCCTTCTATTTCTCCAGGATAACTCAGAGAAAGGCACTATTAACATGAATAACGGCAGTAAAACTGAGCCTCCTCTCCATCCTTAGCGGGACATCTGTCATGAGTAAAGGCTGCTGGCTCTGTCCCAAAGGTATAGTTGGAGATTATAGTTCCCTTGATCTTCAGTAATTTTGAACTTGTTTTCTGGTGACTATAAGCTAATAACCGATCTTAGTGAATACAAATACTGAATCGTGCTGGTACCAGCAAGATTATTAAAATGCATTTCACATTCTTTCATTGGGATATAAGGAATTGGATTTGTGAAGCATGTATTGCATAGAGATAGCACACATTCACCGCATTTGTTAAACAGTATGAAATATACAGTATGTAGCATTTTCTTGCATACTTTTATACTGCCTGTACGCCACCGATGCACTCGGTGCCTTCTTTCTTTTGTATAAAAGTAATACGTAGAGAAACTAAAGTTATGGTGTGTAAGCAATGTCACTGCAACTGAAGACATGTCTTAACTTGATTATTCCTAGTACAGGAGGTTTCAAATGGCAGTTCAGTTTAACACAATGCATTTCTTTGAATTTGAAGTTTTTCCCTCTCCTTCCTCATCCCCCATTCCAAGAAACCTCCTCATACGACTGTTTATTCTGAATTGATTCCTGTGTCTGATCTAAGTCACATGGTGTTAACCAAAGAACCAAGTCTTTTTCTAATTCTTTGGGCAAATAATGTTTGAACTTGCTATTACTTAAAGACAGAAATGATATAATGGATCTCTTTGAACAAATATAAAATAGGCTTCTGTAAATGTGACTCACAGCTGAGAATTCAAGATACCTCTTTTCTGACTGGTTGTGCATTACTGTATCAGCAGCAAAGTGTTTGAGTTGTATTTCTTTGTGCATTTTAATAAAAATCCCATCACAAGCAAAAGTATAAGTCAGTTAGTGATGTCAAATTAGCTTGATCTACCCATTTTACACCTATATCTGAAGTGTGCAACTTTGAGAACAGATTCGGCTTTTTTGTGTCCTGATTCTACATAATAACTGTCTAGTGTATGCTGGTCTTACAGGAACGGACTCATGCTGCATTGTACCTACGTGTCCTACCAGTATCCCTTCGTTGTATAATTTATGTAATATAACACAGTTTCAGCTACTGTTTCAAATTTAAATTCCTTAAATTTCAGTGCATGTATAGCCTTAAACATTCAAGACACCAAGCATAGTTTTAATAGGAACGGGTTCTATTTGCAAGTCCTGTTTGGTACAGAAGTCAGAGAAATTATTTTTATATATCGATCAAAGATTGTAGAAAATGGCTATATTGCAGTCATGTTATCAACCATGCTCCTAATTATACGCATTTAAAAAAAAATTGCTAAAGTTTTTAGAGGGGAAATATCAGTGCTCGTTTCCTTTCTTGAATTTGCTTGTTTTGTTTTCATACTTTCATCTTGGTACAGAACCCTGGAGCCCTTAACAAATGTCTGCGACTGAATTCACCCCTCTTCCTTCACCTGCTTTTCTTTTCTGCTACATTTTTAAGTTGAATAAGCAGCAATTAAAATTATCTAAATTTTTTTTTCGTTAACATTTTGACAGTAACATAATTAGAGCAAATGACTGTTTGCAACTGTTTATGCAGCTTATTAAAGTCTTAGGACTTTGTTGGAAGCTGTCATTATAATCCAGATGAAGACGTACGTTTTACGACATTTCGGTCGACAGTAGGTGAAAACGGGAGTTCTGGTGATGAATGTGCAGAGCTGCATATTGGATGTCAGATTGTAAATTCCCAGAGGGATTTATAATTAGCTGTCACATTGCATCTACAGTATCTCCAGTGCGTGTTGTCAGATACTTGTTGGTTTGTTTTCTTTATTATTACCTAGCAAAAAACGGCTTTTATCATTTTTGTGCTACTGTATATTAATCTTGAGGGTTTCCAGCGTGTAAGGTTAGTTTAATGTTGTCAGTTCTCTTTTTGTAAAAAAAGCTGGACTTTTCAGTGTACACATCCCATCACTATTCTGATTTTGGGGAGAGGTAGAATGCCACCAGCTGTTTTTAGTAATATTTACCTGTACAGCACAGGTAACTTTAATCCCATGTTAGTTTGATTAAAACGTGCTATAGTATATTTTCAAACCATGGATCTGTCACAACATTAATATAGTCATTTTGTGTAACTGAAGCTTTGCAGCTGTGGATTTGTATTTTGTTTGCTCTCTCTATTTGTATTGATTACTCTGTGAAATGTATTCTTGTCAGTTTGAGGACTGGAATGGGTATCTTTTGGTTATTTCAAAGTATTTTCTGTATGTGGAATCAGTTTTTTGCATGTGAACTCAATTGCTGGGAAGTATTTTTTTTAAAAAAAAGGAAAAGTCACTTTTAAAACCAGTCATTGTCACTTTCCTTTGGAATTCGTTAGATCATAAAGAAATGTAATAGACTTCACTGTTCAGAAGATAGTAAGGCTTAGTCAACCATTTTAACTGCTGTCTGTGTTAAAGAAAATAAAAACTCTTTTTTTTTTTT
>VZZY01015302.1:46849-64804 GCA_013400335.1 Eurystomus gularis
TTTTTTTTTTTTTAAATTTTGGCAAGCTAACTAATCCTAGCCCTTACACACTTTTTGGCTCAGTTTCCAAATTTTGTAAGTTTTCCCAATTCCCTTTCTGTTCCTCGCAGTCTTTGTTGGTGTCATGAATCTTCTACTTAGAGAATTTTAAATTAACCGGTGTGATAACGTTCTGACAAATATGATGTGTATACTGGCAAATAAAGACACGCTCAGGTGATCATTCTGTTTGACTTGAGACAATTTTCTTCTGGGGGTCATCTGCGATTCTCTCTGCTTCTTCGTCCCACATATATTTCTCAGAAAAAATCTTATCTATCATATTTATGCTTAACTTCCACTTTCTAAGGAATAAGTAGGCTGAAATAATGGAGGCTTGATTTAAACATGAAGAACACTTTCCATAAGTAACAATTACAATTTTATGGTGACCCATCTTAGATCTTCTGTACTATCCTCTAACGAGTTTTGTGGTACATATTAGAAAAAAGCTTTCTGGGTTCTCATACAGCTCTGCTTTAGGATCCGCCTGAATATATTTACGTTGTAATACATGTTAACATACATGAAAAAAATAATTGTAACAACAATTAAAGCATTTTTTCTTATCCTAAAGGTAGGAAGACTTTGTATGAAAAGCTTTTATCATTTCCTCTTATTTCTGCAGATGAAAGGAGCATAGCCCAGTGACTTTCATCAGATGAAAGTGGAGAGAGGTGTGCATCTCTTTGCTATATGAGCCTGATCATCTGTAGCCATCCTCATCATCTGTGCAAATCCTAGGACTTCTACCAATAAGATAACATAGCACTTGCTGCTGTTAAGGTTGGCATTTTCAAAAGGCTATGCACTTAAAAATAACTTTTCATTCCATATGGAGACTAGTACTTATATAATACTTGAGAAACTTTGAGAGGAACACTTATGTTGTGTCCATATTCTTTAGAAGATTTGGCAAGACATTTGGTACGCTTATCTATCAGGAAAACAACAAAAAAAATACAACCCACAAATGTTTTTCTCCAGATTATATGAGATCTATTAAAAGGTGATAATATGATTTATTAGTTACTGTTGTTCACAATTTATGAACAGCCATTTTCTACTCAAAGATCACAGAAAAAAGAATGAATACCCCTATGAATCAAATTCAGCTTTGAACTGCATGTGTGGCACCTTTCAGCCACCCATGTTTCATGCACATAGTTGAGCCAAATTATGTGTAATGCTCATAGTTGTTATAGTTAGTTGTGCAATAGAAATTGCTTCAGACAGGTAGAGCCAATTTGCATCAATTCTATGCAGATACACCTTTACCTGTCAAAGGTTTTCTCTGAATAGTTGTCTTCATGTGGCAGATTCCACATAAGATGGGATTTTAAATCACTTTGAAGTCATTAGTTATTTGTTTCCAAAAACTCCTGTGGGTAAGTGCTATTTAGCATTTTTCCTGCTGAATTTTGTAGCACGCGCTTTCTTTCTCTGGTATTTTTGTTTTTACAGTCCAGCCCTGCAGTTCTAATTTAGTGTTTGATTCATATTAGACATTTCATTTTACTCTTAAATTACTTCCACAGAAATAATGAGACTATTACGAAGACCGTTTTTTTACCTGCTCATCATTTTGAGTAGGTACATTTCAGGATAGGGATTTGAACAAATTTACTGTTGTACCCACATTGAGAATAGTAAGGATAGAACGAAGAAAAAATGCAGAAATGAAATCAACTCTCATCAAGTAAGATAATGCAACAAACCAGCTGGGCTTTAGATAAGTGATTTATTATTAAATTCAAAAACTTAATAGGTTTGTGTGTTCTGAGTGTAGTTTACACTGGTTTGTTTTCCACTTAATTAGAAGCCTTACATTTCATCTTATTAATAATGAAAATCCTCTTGTCAAATTGTGTAAGATCATGTTGAACTAATATGTATATTTTAGAGGCAGAATAAAATCTCCCCTCATAGCCTTTCATATTATTTCATTGCATTATGCAAAAATGACATTCTGCTTTTAATTTTGCTAGTGTGAAATGAGAAAACTTCAAATCATCTTTCATTACTGGTTGAGAAAGTACTGGTTTCAAGAACTGCCCACTGTTTAAAATTAGAGGTTAACTGTAAACAGAAATTCAGAATACTCAGCTTTATATTTTTGTTATTAATTATATTTTATTATTTTAAATAATTTAATAAATGGTATTATTATTTAATTATTAATAATTGAATTTTTAAAACTAACCTCTATTACTGTAATTAATAAGAGTATAAAAGTTAATAATCAGTCAGTAATCAAAGCGGAAGTTATTTCTTATATCAGTTCTTGTTGCAGTGGTTCAGCAGTTCAGAAACGGAGCAGGCCCAGACATGCCGAAGGAGCCCGGATTTGCACCCCATTTGTGTATTAGAGCTAAGTACACATTTTTCATGACATCACAGCATTTTCATCTGCCTATGTAGAGACCTAAACTACCAATAGACAACTAAAATGTCGGTCACACAAGCCTTTGCTAATTAATGCCTTCACCAGAAAATGTCTGGCATCCTTAGGAAATCAGGGAGATACAGAATGTAGAGAACATACTTTTTTTNAAAAAAAAAGCAGGAAAAAGAAAAGACATTTAATCAGCTATTTAAAAAGCTCCAAATCAGTCAGCTAGGCTAAAGGTCACAAAAACGTAGCTAGATCTCAGCCTCAGTGACAAATGACGGCACCAGCTCATTGCAGTCTTCTGAGACGTGATGAAACACTTGGGAGCACACGAGCCAGGCCAGTAGGCTAAGTACCAGCATTAACCATTCAGCCTTCACCATCTGTTATGCACACAGCCAAGCCGACAGTTGGGATGAAGTTGTTCTCTGTGTTTCCTTATTTCCAAGCACGTGGTTTTTTAACTGAACTTCTTCACAGAAGGCTTGCCAGCAAATACACACTACTGCCGTCGGCAGCACCAGCGTATATTGGGAAGTAGTAGCATGGATTGGGAAATGGCAATCAGACCCTTTCTAGACTCTTGGGCATACTTGTTAATAAAGCAGGGTGAGGATGTGGTGGTCTGAGCACTGGGAATGTGCACTGGGAATACCCTTTAATTCCATGTTTGGTGCAGAGTGGCTTTGTAGCTTTAGCTGATTTATTTGGCCCTTATTCTCATTGCCAAAATTCCCATTTTCTTCCACGTCATTTGATATATCCAGGAATTAAATGACCTGTCATACTATTAAATTAATCAGTAAAACTGATGCCTGTCTTTTTTTTCTGTTGAAAGGTAGTACGAAATACTCTCTAAAGCGTTATTGTAGAGAAATGGCTGCACGTGCCATTACATTCAGAAGAATGTTCTTCTGCTTATGCTTAAACATGCCAAATATGCATGCTGCGTACCTTAATTATGCAATCTTTTGGGGATCCTTGCTATCAACAAGAGTCAGGAAGGATCAGGATAAAGCCTAAGAAGATTTTTTTAAAGTTCTCCTTGGGATCAGTTCCTCAATGGGACTGAATCAGAGCCTAAATGCATGTCAGTGCCAGTGCAAGGCAGGGAGTGGAAGCTGGAGCTGAGCTGTCCTGGCAATTCACTTAGCTCAGCTAAATATGATGCTGAAACCACCGCCTGAGAAAACTGTTATAAATATGGAGGCATTTTACATTGCTGAGTGTTGCCTGTGAGGAATCTATCCAACCACTTCTCACCTTATTTTGAAAAAATCTTGTAAAAAAATGGTTAGATGTGAAACACGTAGGGGCAGGCAGAAACAAATTAAATACTTTTGAACACCATAGAAAGTCCTTTTCATGGGACAGAAATTGCTACTTGGTTCTGGTATAATGCATCCTTTCAAAAAATCAATTAGAAAATGTATAGTAATGTCATCATTTAAAGTTCTGTACTTTTAATATAGTTGATGTTGTCTGGGGGATTCTCCTAAACCTCCAACAACAATCCCTATTTTTTTCTCCTTCTACCACCCCCAGAACTGTTGTCCCACAGCGGGACCTGCTACAAGGACATAGGCTGCCCTTGTTATCTGACACAAGCATCACTGCAGAAGGATTGCCACTGCCAGTGCTCGGACCCCAGGGAGCCCTTTGAGAGGAAGGGTGGTGGTGCGTGACCAATGTGGGAGCACCGCTAGGAAGCTGAGAGAGAGCAATTGCTGAAGGTAATTTGAAAGCAGGTGTTCCCAGACAATCTGTAAAGTTCCAAGGATGCTGGTACCCAATAATATTTCACTAAAAGCATTCTCAAAAGGTAGACATGTGACATAAGAGCTATTACATCAACAGAATACACGTAAACTGTTTATTGGCGTTCTGGGCAATCCAAATTAAGCATCCCCATTAAATGCTGCAATCAAAAGAACAAAAGCTTTATAGTGATTCTATGAATTCATAGTCCATGCAACCACTAGATAACAGACATTTCTGCCCTGTACAAAACCTAGAAATGTTGTAGTTTATGTGAGGGGTGGATCTGAAAAAAATGTTAACACATCATGGTGGTCTGAAGTTAGATCTTCAGCCTTCACTTGTATCCTCTATTTGCCAGTGGGTTTCTCAGCAAGTTATTACCTGGTTTCTTTCCTGGATACAATGTGGAGCTATGCTTTTCACATTAATATTTCCTCCTGTAAGTGGATATTGAAACATTTTAACAAATACTAATCGCAGTATATCGACCTGTATAAAGTGAGAGTATTGATATTCTTAACCTAACCCTAAAATAAGCCAGTTTGAAGATGAAGCCTAGAAAGCAGTTTAAGTCACTGCTGCTCACCAGTTGAAGGGAGGAGACAAATACATCAATCCTAATTTAATGGGGGAATTTTCAGGTAGACAGTAATTGAGTTGGAATTTGGCCAAAGCCTTGAGGTTAAAAAAAATCTACTCTCATGAAATGTACTAGAGGATCTGTAATGAATGCAAACAATTGAGATCACAGTTTCATCTCTTCTGGAAGCGACAGCCAAAAATGCTCATTTCCTCTCAGAAATACTATGCTGCCTGTATAGGGGCTTCAGGCTGGGGCATTGAAAAAAAATATGTCACCTTCTGAAATGCCAGAATCATTTTCTCATCAACAAAGACCTCAATGTGTTGACCTGTAGGAGGAGTAGCTGGCTCGTGTATTTTAATAATAACCCTCATGTCAATGCTGAGAAATAGCCCCTAAGCAAGTAAAGAAATCCTGAACCAAGCTGAAGTGAACTACATTGAATTTAACAAAGCTGGGGTTTTTTTCCCCTTTTTTTGTCTTAAAAATCCTGCTGAGTTGCAGAATAATTTGAAACAAGTTTATTAAACTCTTCAGATGGACTGGACAAGAGGAAGATCTCTTTGCCACTTTCCATAGGTATTTCCATATCCATCGGTTCTTTTGGATTTCTTATATGTTTATTTCTGAATATAGCTCATAGTTGGACAAAAAGAAGCCTGACTGAAAGCGTCCTTTACAGCGTGAAAATGAAGGAAAATTGATGCTTTACAGATACTAGAATTGCTCGCCTTTGAAGCTCTGCAGGTGAAAAGAATGGTGGCAGCCTGCTGAACCCCAAAATGTAAGTTACTATATGTACAGAGGGAATTATATTCTGTTTTTTTAAGCCACCTTTAGTGCGTGATACTTTATCAGCCGCAATAGAAGTTGCTTTAAAATCAGCAGCCTCTAAAATGCATATGAAGGTATCTACTTCAGAGATTAAAAAAAAAAAAAAAACCAAAAAGAAAAAAACAAGTCAAACTTCATACGAGTGTTTAAATCTTTCAATATGGAATTTGAAGCACTGATGCATTATGCTGCCTTGCACCAGGACGGCCCCAGAGCAGCAACAACAGGTAACTGGCTCGGTCACCTTCATTGATGAGAATGAGAAAAGAGCAAATCCATTCATTTATATATATTTTTTTAATGTTATCTGTTAAAGCTGAATTCTTGCTAAACTAGCTAGCAGAGAGAGTGGTTTGTTCCTTCTTCAACTGTGCATTGACCTTTGGCTTTAACCTCATAGTGGGTGTGTAGTTCCTAGCGCAGACACACAGAAGGGCCTGACATCCCAAGTATCATTACGTGCTCTGGAATTATTAAAAGCCTTAATGTTTGCACCCATGTGAGGTATTGCTAAAGCAGTACCAGGTGAATCAGACTCAGGCTTAACCAGTACCCTGCTGCTGAACATAGTGGCCCTGAGAACGAATCCCAGTTCTAAAATCTGCATTCAAATGTATATATTTAACCTTGGACTTTTATTAAACTGGTTACTTCTGTTGTACCAGTATACTTTGAAACATAATATGAGTTCTGTATTACCCGGATCAGATTTGGGGAGGCAAAATCAACTGTATTTAAAAACATATACAGTACATAAGCTGAATAAGAAACGTGATTTTAGTGCCCTGCCTGAGATTCTCTGCATTCCCCTAATGCCTTCCTCTCCAGCCTCTGTACTTAGAAACAAATAGAGAGCAAAACCTGGGTGAGTGGTTAATTCCTTCAAGATGACATGGACTTAGTATCCAACTAAATAATATTCTTGCTTTTATATTTGATTTTTGGTTTGGATTATTCAAGGATGTTTATCCTCCTCTCTTGGACTAATTTTGCTTTTGGAATAATCTCAGACAACAAACACAGTCTACGGTTTAACTTACTCTGACCCACTCTGGCTCCCAGAATAATTTCTCCTACCAATTTATTTCTCAATCGTTGGCTATGCTCTGCTGTTTTTAACTCCTTTTGTGCCCCTCAGATTAGGAATTGCTGCCAAGATATTTTTCTTGAGGACCTTTTATTTCTGATTTACTGTGCTTATCTAAGAAATTGCTCTCATTGCTGTAAAGTAGTAGGGAGCTGCTAATGCTTTTTGAGAGCAGAACCACACACAGGAGGCTCATATAATTTACTTTGTAATTGAACGGTACATTTCTCAGCATCCAGATTTTTAGCTGTTGGGATTTCTTTTTTAAGATGATATATCCTTCCGAGGTTGTGATGTACTCCTATTAAAGACAACTGGGGTGTATTTCCCTAGCTCATAATAATAAACTGCTTGAGCAGACTATTGCCAGCGAATCGCCCTTCCAGCTCTGTGTAATCCTCTGGTAACCTTGTGCAAACTTGTCCCAGGCTGTAACAGAAACTTGGCACCTTGCTTCTGGCTGTCCTCAAGCTGGGCTGGTGCCTCTCGGAGCTGTACCCTGCGACGTTGCTGTGAGCTTGTTTTTGTCTTTGGATTGATTGGATCTTTCTTCTCAGGGCCAGGTTCTGCCAGCTTTATTCAGGCTTAGTAGTCCCACTGCACTCAGTGAAACTATTCATGGAGAGAGGTGAGCTTGAGGAACTGTTCAATGGGAGCTGGGCTGGCACCAACTGGTCCTTGGAAGCGGGGAGGGGGAAATCTTTTCCTCCTTTTGTGAAAAGCAGAGAACATGTGTAACTGAGAGGGACAGCGAACAAGAATGAGTCAGGCAGAAGTAGACATGGGAAGGAAATTAATCCTTAAATCAGCATAATGGAACAGCAACTAAACTGGAGCTAAAAAATACTTCAGAGATTTAACACGAGATCTAAATTTTTATTTTAGAGTTCATATTGCAATTTCATTGCAATGACAAAAATGAATTAACTGAATAATTGAACTGAGGCTGATCATTATTCAGTTTTTCTTGGAGGTTTGATGGATGAACTGATAGTAAAGTTTAAAACTCTCTTCTCAGAAAAAAAAAAAAAAAAGTCACTGTTCAGTTCCAGAATACGTGCTTGAGAAGGGTACAGTGTCTTTGCTGTTGCTGCTGGAGATGAAGGTGAAAGGGGATATGGACATCAGAGTGAGTACACAACATGAAAATATACAGGAATAGACAAATGCTTCCTCATATCTTCCTCTTTCTGTTTTTTGAAATCAGGGGAATAGTGTATTCCATTGTCCCCAGCCATTACTCATACGAGTTAGAAAACTTCATAGGACTTAGCTTGGGTATTTCCCCAGTCCCTGGAGCTTAGATGTAGTCCAGACGCACCATACGGATAAACAAGAAGGTTGACACAGCTGTGCAGTAGATACAGGGAGGTTTTGGAGCAAGCAAGCAGGAATGGCTTTGGGTAATTGCCATTGCACCAGATCCTGCTCTTAAAATGCCATCCCTCCCACACATCAACACTGTCTTCCTTTCTGGACATTACAGACTACCCAGGTCTGTGACAGAGGAGAGTAAATCCTCTTTATCAGTGCTGGGCCCAGCCTTTGGTTATCTGCACTCCTTTTGCCTAGAGCTACCTCGATGTAGAGCAGGGGGTAGTTGCCTGCAGAGAGCTGGGTTGCTCTAGCTTGAATACATCTGTGTTTTCCCCTTCTCCACACCCTTATCTGCTCCTTCTGCCAGAATCATGCAAGGGAGACTCTGCCAGGACACGTGGTCCTTCCCGGTCCCTGGGAACGTTGGACTGCGTTATCCTTATAAATAGTCTCTACTCATGGCAGTGAAAGTATTCGTGAAAAATGAAGTGCTAATAAAGACCAACTTCCAGTGCTAGAGGAAGAACCACTTGTGTGGATCACAGAGCTACTAGTCCCAGCCTTGATGAGGACTTACGCCTCGAAACAGTTCTCTAAATGAAAATTATTTCTCAGACTAACTTCAAGTTTTTTATGCTACTGTTCAAGTAAAAGGAATAATCACTTCGTGTAGCACCAGCTAAATAATTGAATGCAGATCTTAGCAGAAAACTGTTGATCCAAGGACAGTGGAAATCTACATCTCTGCTTTTGCAATGACAAATTGTGCACAGGAATGCTGTTCTTATAAATGTCTGTCATCTGCTTATATTAACCCTCTTGTTAGCTCAGCTGCTTTTGTCACCTCAGTTTTGTCTGTACAAGATTTCTTTTTTTCCCACACTTTCCTTGATTGCATAATTATCTTATATAATGTAAGTGTTTCACGTTACTTTTCCCTGGCTCTGAGAGATTAATTTTTCCTTAGCTATTAAATCAATAGGTTGGACTAAAATGAAAACTGAACTTAAAATGTTTTATTTCTTAAAAAGTTACTCATTTGGGGTCTGCGTAGTAAGTTGAAACCCAAATAAAGCCTTTTAAATTTTCATAAAATTAATCTTTGCTTGCTTGATTTTATAGATGATAACTGTTGAAGTCTGAAGACAAGGAGACTGAGAAATGAATGGATAAAGTCATGTGAGTAAGAGTCAATCTGAACGCTGTAAGTCTCAAAACAAATTTTTGGTAAAATACGAAGTCCTGCATCAAAGCATAGTATTTTGTCATAACACTGTAATCTGTGATGTTACCCCAGAAAGCCTCATTTTGGGAAGCTGTCCCCAGTGCACAGAGGTGAATGGCTAATCCATACCTGCCAAATTGTCTCTTACCACCTACAGGTCATTTGTGCTGTGCAGTTACCTCATGAGCTATACCATGCGTAAAAAGTGGATACTCAACAGCACTGGTATCTTGATTTTATAATATTTTCATTACTTAGACATTTCTCTTTTTCTAATGCATTTTATGTGCATTGCAAGTATTTATTATGGAAAGAAAACATTTTAAAATACATTTTTAAAGCAATGTTTTAAAGCTATGTCCCACAGAAAGGTGGGCTCTCTCCCTTCTCTTCCCTTCTCAGCTCCTCACTGCAGTAGTCCCACATTGTTGTGGCTGGGAGACCTTTATCCTGTAATTAAACTGATTCTTCCCAACCTTTACAAAATACATGAGAGGGATTCCCAGTAACTCTCCCTAGGAAGGTGCTTCCTGCAGGTGCCTCCACCCAGATGGTGGGTCTGTGCTATTTCCCCTGGCTCCATTTCTGCAGAGCGGTGAGGGGGAGCAGTGGCAGTGCCCTGGTGGGATCAGGTCCTGGCTGGCCTCATACAGCTGCAGCTGCTTCTGGACACTTCAGGGGGCTTGTGGAAAATGGAAAAGCTGAGCACCACAAGCGGTTGAGAATGGGTGTAGTCCAGTTGATTACCATGGTTTTTGACTTGTGGTTAAGTGCATGTTTTCTATCATGTGCTAGCGTAATGAATTTATTCCTAGTGATGGGTCATTTCTTCTCCTTTATCAAGTCCATAGATTACAGGATGAAAAACCTAGAGAGTAACAAACCTCTGCTACCTTTTGCCTTTCTTCCCAGTTTCCCTGTTTCTCCCCCTGCTTGGCTTGGTGTTCATCCCTCTGCATCCCCTTCCCCGCAGCAGTCACCACTTCCCAGCTGATCCCTTCTCCATGTCACTAAAATGACCGGCCATGCAGTTATGAATATTAATATTCACCCACTAACACTGCAGTGAGGTGGGGTCTGAGGAGCTCGTACCTCCCAGCGTGCTGTGCCACCCTGAGAGCAGATTCGGGAAGGTGACATCACACTGGTTTATCCTGGTTTGCTTCCCATCCCTGACAGCTGGTTATAACTGGTTGAGCGATGGCTGGAGTTCAGCACAATTCAGATGTCTCAGACAGTCTACATAAACATCATTCCTGCTTAGAGGTCCTGTTGGAAAGAGTGTCCGTTGGGCACTTAGTGAATTACAGGCTTTAGAAACTACCTGGCAATGCTGTAGACCTTGAACCAGACGCAAAACTTCCACTAACACAACCTTTAGCGTCTTAAGTAGGTACTTGGCTGCCAGTTGTTTTTAGGCACTCTGTAAAGGGACTTTCTAAAACAATCTGACTCTGGACCAGCATCCCCGTTTGTTTCATCTCGATTTGGAGTGGTTAAATAGGACTTTGCAAAGGAAATGAATAAGGGGACCAGCTTCTTTCATTTAAAAGGCTTGTCTAAGCAGAGCCAAGTGACAAAGGAATTCAGTGTAAGGTTTGCAATTTTTGTCGCTCTTGTCTAACCAGATTTACATCGTCAAAAACAAAACAAACAAACAAACCCCCCACACCAACATGAGAGAGCACGAGCGTTTTAGAATGTGTGCATTACCAGTGATGCAGAATATGCATTTATGATTCAAAATTTTAAACAGCTGAGAAATAAATATGCAAAGTAGACTGTTCTGTTTGCAGATGGTAATCCTGCCATACTGATTTTGCTCAGCTGTCTGAGTTTTCAGTGTCTGCATTCCTGGTTCCTGGGGTTCCTGATTAAGAAATAAAATATGAGTCACAGTGCATGGTTACCTTCTGCACATCTGAGAGGGCAACTCAGTGACTGAAAACAGATTATCAGAGGCTGATGTCGCCCTGCTGAATTCAATGCAATGTCAAGTGACTGGGGAAAAAAAAAAAAAAAAATCCTCTCCTTGCTCTGCCCCTCGTTTTTACAGCTGTAGGATAAAGGTTCCTGCCAGCTCTTGTAGATCAGCTTGTAGTAAATCGTCTGCCTGGCCCAGCTCTCCCGAGGGTCTCTGCGGGTGGGTACGGCCGGCGGGCAGCATGCTGCTCGGCAAGGTGAGGCGCATCCCTTTCCCTCCCTCTCCGGAGGATGACTCAGTCGGTTATTAAAGATTTCCAGCTTCCAGCTAAAAATGGCATCAGAAGCGGTGCCCCGGAGGGAAGAGGGGGAGACGTTGAGAAATGGGTTCTGCTCCTTTCTCCGCTTCCTAACGCACACACACATGCGTGCACACACGCGCAGAGCTGATGTGCAGCTTGTCTGGGAAAAGTTTATTTTGCAATAAGAGAGGTTAGTATTCTGCTAAAGGCTTTTGCAAAGACTGGATCCAATTTTCGGAGCCTGTTGCCAATATTTGTGAGTCATTTCCTTGGAATCCTACCTTTGGTGTTTATTTCCCTTAGAAGGAAACTTGTAAAAGAATAATAATAGCTCTCATTCTTCGGGGAAAGTAGCGCACAGCAAAGTGGGAGACAACTCTCTCTTTGTTCCAAAACACTTGTTTGTTTTGTTTACTTTCTTCAGCAGTCAAAAAGCGAAGGCGGCAATATAATTAACCCCATAAACTGTCTAATTTACAGTGCCGGTGACGTGCACGCGCTGCCGCACCAGAGTGAAAGTTAAGTGAGGAAGCGGTTTTAATTGGTACCTCTTTTAAAGAACAAGTGATGAGAACTGCCTTGTTATTTGGGAAGTCTCCTTTGCTTTTCCTCAGCCCTGCCTGACTGCTGGGACCCCTTTTTCTCTCTGTGGTCAGTCCTGGTAAGGATGTTTAGCACCTATTCGATGTCAAAACCCGTTACAAAGGTTAACTAATCAGAAATCCTGCCAGTTATAGTTTGCAGCAATGGGAGCACCTTTTACCTCCTCAGGATACTGAAGTGTTTTGCAAACTAAACTCCTACTGAGCTGAGTGGACCCTGGACGGAGCTTTATATGTCTAGCAGGGCCTTGCAGTCACCAGCGGGGTGGAGGCAGAGAGCATATGAGACATTTTGGCTAGGAACACTGGAAAAAATATTTATCCTTACTGAAATAAATACCATGGGGCTTTATTGTTCTCCCAGAGCAGGCAGGCGAAGCAGCCTTCATGAGATGGCTGCAGTAAACTTGATAGCACCTTGTCTCGTATCTGCCAGAGCCCTGTGGCAAAAAAAAAAGATTGCAACTTTGCTTGTATTTTCATATATTTGCATAAATTCTGGAGCAAACTCTAACTGTTAGAACACCATTTAAGAGTTTGTTGCATATAGGCTACCAAGAGTACTGATAGCTGACGCATACCTACAAAGAAATAAAAGAGAAAGCCTCTTTTCTGTTGGTATAGAAACCTCTTCTAGTTCTGCTTCACAGAAACTAGAAGTAGGAGAAAGCACAAGTGTTAAGAATTCAAAAGAACATTTTCTGTTTTCATTTATTTTTTCTCTGAAAAAATGCTTGCTAAGAAAATCAGGGAACTCTGATAAACTGGGAGAGAGTAACTCCAAAAAGTCTTTCTGGGAAGAATTTAACTGAAAAGTATTAAAAGAAAAAAAATAGCATGTGGGAACTAGGAAAATTAGAGAAATATTTGCTTGGAATTCTGTCTTGAGAAAGAGACACTCAAGCGTCTAGAGTTGTATAATCTAAATTAGGACAGATGTTAAGTGAAGATACCTTTGAAACACTTTCACAGAAGGGTTGTTTCTTGACACAGAAATCAGTTTCTGATTTCAGGTTAGTTCCCTTTCCACCGAACACTAAGTCTAGCTCTAGAAAAAGCAGAAAAAAAAAGAAAGCAAGAAGAAAAAAACAGTGGATTCCTTGAAATTCCCTGAAGTGAGGGCCAAGAAATACAGGGAAAAACACTAGACTTGGCAGGTCTATAGTTTATCTATACCTCAGAAGGATGAAAAGCTGAATTGACCCCGTTGGCACACAGACCTGTTGTTCTACCAGTCTAGTTATTTCAGCCAGCCTTAACCCTTTCATGTCGCCCTTGTATCATGCCGATGGTAAATGGTGTCACACACATTTCTGATAGGAGGTGCAGCTGAAGGAACAGAAAATCAGTATTGCCCGGGACTGGCACTGTCTTGCTGCCACCTGTCCTCATTCCCCGCTTCCCTCTGCCTTCTCCCTGCAGCCTCCAGCTTGTGGCTCAGCATCTCCCTCACCGCTGACAAGGGACCGCTCTGCAGTGGTGCAATGAGATGCTGCAGTTCTTCTCAGCTATTTTGTAGCAACTCCCAACCTATGGCCTGTCTCTTGGAAGTCCAATTTTCAGTTTAAACCCAGCATTGCCAATTCTAGATGCTTTTCCACTTCTTGCAGCCTTGCTGCTCACCTTGCTTCCAAAGCCCTGAGCCCAGCAATTGTCTTTGGCTCTTTGCTTTCGCTTACTGTGATTGGGCTGCCACAATGTGCTGCAATTCAGTGTCCCCAGTGTTTCCACTGCTTCATTCATGTTACTACAACTCCCTGCATATCTATCCACACAATAAACGTTTTAATCATTATCTCCCATCTCTGTAACTTCCTCCTTCTTGAACTTGTGTCCAATCAGCCAGACTGACCTATTTAAACACAAGCTCCCAACATCCTCTTCCCCATCCACTGCTGCGGTCAGAGCCAATCCACCTCCTGCCTTTCCTCCTTATTTGACTGCATCTAGTCTTTTATTTTCACGTGCTAAGTTGTCATAGCTCCACCTTGGCTGTCATCACTCCACCACTGTCTCTACTGTATGGCTCTGCTGTCCTCACCAGTGATGCTGGTGTACTCACGCACTTAATCTGCTGCTCCCAGGGGAGCCTTTATGCCCTCTTCCACCACACTCTTGCCCACACCAAACTTTGTTGCGGCAACCATCAAGAGTAGATAGTTCGCAACGAGGTTAGCCTGGAATTGTTTACATGTGATAGAGATGAGGTTTGTTGTTTTGAATGTATGCGCATCAGTCTGAGTACGTGATTGTGCCTTTCCCCTTCCTCTCTCCGGCTGTCACCTGCTTTCGTAAACTGTGGGTCTGCACAGCCTGAGCGCAGGGCTCCAGCAGTGGGATTTCTGATTGCTCCTGCAGTGTAAATTTCCTGTAACGCCAGAAAGGTAACAGCTACCAAAATGATGGCAATTTTGTTTTCTAAGCACTGCGATCCAGATGTTAACACGGGTATAGTGCAGTTAAGAAATGCTATTCTCTCCTCAAGTCATGTTGTTATGCAATGGAAATACTCCAGAATGTATGATAAAGACTGAAACCGCGGCGGTACTTGGGTACAAACCCAGGAGTTAAGAAAGGAGTAACCGTCTTAGGTCTATTCCCTTGTCTTTATTGATCTTGGTGAGACTTGCAGCATTATTATACCAGGCATTTTACATTTAAGTTCGGGTTTTTAGAGGCATTCTGGATCTGTATAAAAAGCCCTTTTCACTGACATCGCATCAGGCTTGTTATAATGTGAATGGCATCATTACAGTTCTCTCATTAACATCATAATGGCTCTGGAGGAATAGTGAGTGAAAACCCCAGCAAATGGAGTAGCGTAGCAATGTATAGTAGTCTTACTGTGTAAAACTGCATACGGAAAAAGTTTGACATTTTAACCTTCAGGCTGCTGTAGATGCCTCAGGGTGTCCTCACACCGCATGCATTTGGCTGACAAAATGGAAACATTGTGGTAGCCTAAGGATCGAGGGCTGGGTTCAATAAAAAACCGTGCCTGGCTTCCATGCCACTGAAGCCAACACAAGGCTCCCAAATGGATTTTTCAAAATTGAATCCAGCCCTAAGTGTCAACCTTTTGCTGTAATTTTGTATAGTAAACGTATTGTACGCTCAAACCGTACATCTTTCATCCTTTATTTCTAGTGGCGTTAATGGAAATGTAACAATGCGTGTGCTGTTCTGCAAAGTCTCACTGAAACAAACGGGATTTTGGATGAAATCCCTCCATTGCATACGATAATGTAACATAAATGGGTCAGGCTTATGGCTGGAGGACGATGAGATCTGGTTCTATTTCTGGCTCTGACACCGATTTGCTGAGTGACTTCTGGCAAGATACTCAGGAGTAGATTTTGTCACCCTTAATGGGGAAAAAACAGTAAGTTGGCTCTTCAGGAGCAATGCCAGAGGTCCTGTTTATGGAGCAAGGTCCGGTCGCACTTCTTCAGTAAATACCACCTCATTCTTCAGGCTTTCAGTTTTGCTGTGCCCAACTTTACCATCAGAGAGGCTGACTCTTCCCATGTGCTGAGTACTCACAGCTCCCTTCCCACTCATTCACAGCAGCTGGAAATCAGTGCTTCTGAAAATCAAATGGGAACGAATAGCGTGCCCAGAGTCACGAGCCCTGTTGAAAGCCTGGTTCTCAGTTTCTGCGAGCTGAAGCAATTCCTGTGCTACAAAATGGGGCTTATTTTGTATCCGAGTGCCATTTATACAGCTTTGTAACACATGCTGAGACCTACAAGCTTGGTCTGGGGCTCTGGTTTTCTGGGATTTATTTAGATTTTTTTCCCCCCTAGGGAAGCTCTATTATTTATGCCTTGTTTTTATACAGTTTGGAAACATGGAGAATGTGCATGGAGGGACAGTAGCTATTTATAGAAGTTAACTGGCCTGCCTCTATTAATTTTGCATGTTGTAAATAGCAGAAACAGTTCGTTTACTTTACTGGCTGTCCAGAGAGCTCAGTTTTTTCAAGATAAATCAGCAGCACTGTGCAGAAGGCATCCCAACACTTCCTTCCTTCCTTCCTTCTGTCCTTCCTTCCTCCCTTCCGTCTGTCCTTCTTTCCTTCCTCCCTCCCTCCCTTTTTCTGCTTATCCATAGGATAGACCTCTTCATGATGAAATACGGTACCTAAACAAACAAAAAAAACCAGTCACAATCTCCAATTCTCATTAAAGCATGCCATGAAGAGATGCTGAATTCTTTAGGAGCACAGAAATCCTGACTTTCCCAAAGCAGCAGCAACTTTCTTCCAACCCTTATTCTCTAAGGACAAACACTGAGTGTTGACACCATGCCAACACGAGAAGATTGATGTCTCCCTGTGAGTGATTCCTCCGTGCAGATTAATGAGGAGAGTCCATGGGTGCTTTCTAATGATGGCATAACCTTTTCAGCCACAAAATACGTGACATTTTATCCGATCCTTGGGACACTTTTTGGCCCTGCTCTCAGGTCAGCAGACTGACCCACTTGTTGCTTGGATCACTCTTTCCACGTGTTGGTACTCCGCTGGGTAACAAAAGATGTGGGGAACAAATAATATACATCGTCTGTGTCGGGGTAGCTTCCAAGGGGCCAGGCTAGCAGCTTGCTGTTTCCCCGTGTCGTTGTTTCTTTGCCCAGGAAAAGCAAGATGGCATTAACGGGCTACTGCAAGACAATGACTGAGCGCCACAGGCCACGCGTGATCGGTAAATTCATTCTGAGGAAGGGGTTTCGGCACCCTTCAGTACCATCCCAGCATCCAGCAGCCTTTCCTTCCTCATTTCCTCTACAAGGTCTGGTGGACATTGCCTTCACCTCCCATTTTCCGCCCTGGTGAGGAGTGCGGGGCAGACCCAGGCGTGCAGGCACCTGAGGAACAGAAAGCTAGCGCGTACCGGGAGCCCACTGGGTTTTGTTTGGTTTGTTTTTTTTTTGATCGAGTAGCAGCCTTTGTGCATTCTTCCAGGATTTAAGAAAACAGCCGGCAGATGTGAATGATTTATTTTTCCTGCCTCTTCTGCTGCGGTTTATCTTCTCCTCTCGTTAGCGAGCGCTCAGCTGCTAACGCAGCCAATTGCTCTAATTCCACCTGCCCACCTGCGGCCCCTCCTTCGCGCCCTCGTCTTCCTCCGGGAGGGCTGCACCGAGGGGGGGACCCGCATCCCGCTTTCTTCGAGAGAGGAGGAGGAGGAAGGAGAGGGAGGGGCCGGGCCGCGTCTGGGCGCATTGTTCCGCGCTCCTCTGCCAAGAAGTAGGTGACTATGAACTCATCCCCTGCCCCTCGCAGAAAGTTCGCTCCCTCCCCTCGCCTCCCCCCCCGCCTGCTGTCGCGGCAGGAGGCAGCTCGCAGCCTGGCGCTGGCCCTGGAGTCCCCGCTCCTGCTTAATATTCCGCCCGCTCCGCCGGTGTTGTGCTTGGCTCCGGTGGGACTGCAACTCACGGCTTGAAACCGGAGCCAATTTTCTGTCTTAAGTCTCGCAGTGTTTTGACTGGAGGCAGATCCAGTTCAGTCCGATCGGGGCTGGTGGAAGCAACTACCTTGAGTCTCCGCTGCCGGCTTCGTGCGGGAGGGGCAGAGAGAAGAAAGGAGCGCGATCCGCGGCGGCGGGGCGGGCTCCGCACCCGCGCACACACACACGCACATACACGCACACACACATACACGCACACACACACACGGAGCCCCCACCGCGCACCCGTCGGTGCCAACGCCGCCGGCAGAGAATGGGAAGCGAGTGAGCGGATCCGTGCCGGTGCGTGAGCGGCGCCGGGGGCGGCGGCGGGGCCGGGGCCGGGGCTGGAGCTGGGAGGGGGGTTAACGCACAAACTCCCGGTGCCGCGGACCCCGCGCCCTTTGTGGGAGAGGGCGCCAGGGTGGCTTTTTTTTTTT
>VZZY01015302.1:65255-121056 GCA_013400335.1 Eurystomus gularis
GGCTGCCCGCGGCGGGGAGTCCGGCAGGTGAGGGCTTGTCTCCGGGGGCTGCGTGTGTGCGGACAGGGCGGTGGAGTTCTCCCGGGGCGCGGAGGGAAATGGAAAGTATTTGGCTTGGAGAACCTCCGGCAGACCGCCTGTCATTTGTCATATCTGATTTATTACCCGCAGGATCGCATTACAGGGGAATTTCGAATCCTGTAACAACATCCAAGATCGCATACTTTAAAAGGAAATATGTGGAAGAAGAGGATTTTCATCCGCCACTCAGCAGCTGTACACATAAAGTATGTTTTCTAACAGTCATTATTTTCACTCCCGAGTTTCGGATGCTTCCTAACACTCGGTTGACCCTTTTCCAGAAGGCTGAAATACTCCGCTGCAATTAGGAGCGTGATCCAGCTGTTTGCTCAGAAACAAATAGTTGTCACTTGTTCACATTTATTGTTTTAGTGTCATCGAATTGCTGAAGAAGCAAAGGCGTTTCTTCGTTTACAACAACTGCAGATGGAAACGCTGAGAATAACTTTGGGGTTTTTTTCAGATTATTTTGTTCTTAGCTAGTTTATTCCCTGCTTACAGAAACAGCTCTTTAACAGCATTGGAACAGCAGAAAAGAAGACCGTAAATAAAAAGGGCCCATGATTGCCCCACTCATTCAAAACTTTTTTTTCCAGGGGAGAAAATAGTAATAGGTTCCATGCACCCCAAATGGGTTACAGATCCTCTAGAAAAACGGAATGACTTGGAAAGCGACTACAAGCTCCTTCGGTATTTAATCCTGTTTATTAAGAAGCTAGTAACTCCAAAAGAACAGATTAGTAAGTGAAAGAATTTTTTTTTTTTTTTTTTAATGAAAGCTGTTAGGGGAGGGATTAGAGCAGACATTTCCCAGGCCAGCGAATGCTTAAATTGAAATCTAACTTTTTTAATGAGAGATTTTATGCTCTCGTTCATTAAGGGATCAGTCCCATAAGGACCTCAACACGTGGAGTGATGCCTTGAGACACCATCCGTCCCTTGCTGGCTCGTACCTGGCCCGTGGCAGTCCAGTGCTGCCCGTGTGCCCGTGGCGATAGAGAGGACACAGTGTAATCTGATGGAAGCGCAGTGTATGGAGGTAATAGTATCACAAGAGCCCCTGAGGCAGAAATCTAAAACAGATCGAATGTGGAGCGAGTTTATACGTTTTCTTTACCTGCACATCAGAGGCATCCTTCTGAGCTGCGAGGAGAGCTGAGGATCTCATCGCTACTATGGGTGCTGGCTGCCCTGGAGAGATTTCCGCAGAGTTGAAGCGAGCTCCCTTCCCAAGGACCTTAGAGTAGCCAAAGGAATTTTCAGCTGCGGGGTAGCATTGGCTGGAAGTAAATACCTGACCAGGAAGGTGAAAAACTGCCACGCCATTAATTTCAGAAGGTGTCCATTCTGCTGCCAGAGTAATAAGTAGCATCGAGGGTGTTGAAAAATGTGCTCTGGTTAGTGAGTATGTCTCTCACAGGTCACATCACCTTCTGATTTCAGCCAGTTTTTCTTGGCTAGATTGTTGGATTTTTGTGTCAGCGATTATTTTCCTTGCGCAGAGGAGGAATAGTTGCTTATCCCTTTCAACTGCATAAAAACCAGTTGTAGAGGTATTGCTAAGATCGGCCTGCCTGAAAAACAGTTGTAGAGGTGTCGAGGTATTGGTAATTGTAATTGGTATTGTCTGCTCCAGACACCGGTTTGTGCTTTTGTAGAGGTGTATCACGTCAGACACCCTGGGTCACCAGTTTCTTCTGTTCAGCACAAACGTGTTTCGTACTTTGCAACACTGCTCTGGGGAGGGGAGCATGCCCACCGCATTTTTTTGAACTTCTTACCTCCACTGCCCAGTAAAGAAAGGGTTATGTTCTGAGATCCCTTGTCCTGTAGAAGGTGTGACAGTAGGGCTCAGAGCCCCTCTACGGGGGGCTGTTGGCAAACATTTGTAGTAGAAAGCCTTTGACAACTTGTTCCTACTGGTGGCCCTCCAGGACGTATCTCCAGTAGGATCATGGTTCAAGGCTTACTGGTTTGCTCCAGGCTTTTATGGCTTCACTGACTACTGCTGCAGCAGGTATAAAGGATGCAAATTAACCTATAGGCTTAATATGATTTAGCGTGAGTCATTTATTATAGAAAATTACTCTCTCTAACAAAGAAGAGCTTCAGCTGTGAACTCGCATGAAAACACAGCCAATTTTTGTTTTTACAAGGCACTGTGCTGCTTCTAAGCCCTGCAGACAGGTCCAGGCTGTGGAAAGAGCTAGAGGGCTGAGGAGAGCTGAATGGATGTGAAAAGCAGCTGTGCTTTAAGCTCTTTCAGTCCTCATAGCTACGACTTGCACTCTGCAAAAATGCTGTAACCATGTGGGAAAGGGAAGAATGATCAAGCCACAGATGGGGGGGATTTAGAGCAGTCTCTCTTTGTGCCGTGCTGCTCTCCTCCTACGCAAACCAAATTCTTGCTAAAAATGAAAATTAGTTAATAGTGCTAACAGTAGCATGAGTTGCCCCCTCTCTTATTTTGATTCCCAGGGTAGCGATTACAGCGCAGAATGCGGGACCTCCCGGGGGCAGTAACCTGCTCATGCTGCCAGTGCTGAGAAAGGGAGTCCTGGAAGGACCATGGAAGGGAGAACAAATCTGTGGGCGTCAAGCCAAGATTTCTGCAAATCCCTATCCTCTCTTCGTTTCCTGACCTTGTCCCTGCCTATCTGCGTTCCCACCGGTCCTGTAGCTCACAGGGTGTAGTATGCAGGCCAACAGCTGCTCTCCAGATGCTGTGGTGCTTTGAGCTGGGTCTCTCCCTGCCTCCCTCCATGCAGGCACTTTCGTACATGAGCAGTATAAGGGAGCCTGGCAAATGGAGACCTTCTCGCTGGAGGGCCTCTTCCACTGGGTGTGGATGAAATGCTCCGACACTTACAGCGTGAGGCAATGGCTGCTGGCTGCATCTTGAAAACCTTGAGGCTGCAGGAGGGGACGTTTGCTTGGCTTCAGAGCCTTGTAGAAGCCCTACAGGGGATGATGGAATGGGGTCCATTTACAGAAAAAAGCCCCCAGCCTTCACCGGAGCAAAACTGCACAACGATTTTATGTTCTAACCCCAAATGCAAATAATGAGTCAGATGTGTGCATCTGGATTTCACTCTCCCATCCTGAATTTTTGCCCTGCGATTGCCTCTTTGGTGTAACACTCGACTCGTTACCTCCTAAACCTGGGTGAATGCTCTGGCCAAGAAAAAGTATGTCAGTGGGTACATGGGTGTGCAAAATGAAAAGCCAGAAAGGGAATAGAGAGGGGGAATAATTTGCTTCATTTTTTCTCTCCTTGCCTGGAACAAAACCAGTTCTCTCCAGTTCCATGTCTTCTGTCTTTTGTATTTTCAGACAATCTCCGTCTTTGAGGAGCGGGCCCATATTCTTTACATGTCTTTGGAGAAGCTGAAATTCATTGATGATCCTGAAGTCTACCTGCGGAGGTCTGTTCTCATCAACAACCTGATGAAGAGAATCCATGGAGAAATCATCATGCAGAACAACTGGTGCTTTTCTGCCTGTTCCTTCAGTGGCACCTCGCCACAAGAATGGTTCGTGCCTCAAGACTGTCCTTACAGAAAACGCCTTCGGATGGCAAAGGAAGAGTACGAGAAGCTCCACACATGCTGCTTCTATCAAGAGTGTGGCAGTCACTATTTAAATCTACCCTACTCTGTTAATGCTAGCACAGAAAATACTTCCTCCTCTTCCCCCTCCTCCTCCTCCTCTCCCCCCATTTCTTTGCCAAGCTGTTCCCAGCAGGCAGATTATGACATTGGCAGTGCTCCTTCTTACAGGAGTGATGACCAGATACCTGCTAATGAAATATTCATCACTAATGCCAGGTCTCACAGTAATCAGGAAAAGGCAAAGTTTAACGACGAGAAAGGAGGCAATGAGCCTGAGCGCGAGAGCGTCGCCCTAAACTGTGAACCTGTAAGAGGCACCCATGCTCTCGAATGTAAAGGCAAATTTTATGACTATTTTGAGACTGGATGTAACGACAAGAGCGACGTAAGTGAATCTTGGAAAAAATCCTTAAGGAAAAAGGAATCTTTACCAAGTAATAAAATGTGCTGCAGCAAAGGAAGTAAAATATGAGGCGTCTTTCTTGCTCTGCTGAAGCATGCGCAGCATGTTCGTCTATCAAATTTTTATTTTGAATGGATTTTTTATAGTTTTCTACAAATGATACAACCATGCCACCAACGTTATATGTAGTTTGAAATGACTGGAGAGCAGATTGCGTAAAGCGTCCCTATGATCTACATCAGCGGGCTATTTATAAATATGGAGACTTCATAAAGAACGCAGTTGCGTTGCTGCTTAGCACAATAGTCTGTACAGCTATGGTGTAGCTTTCGTTACTGAAAATACCAATCAGCCAGATGGGGAAAACATATTGTTTTGTATATCCCCGCCCCCAAGAAGTCTGCCATTAATTAAGAAGAACCTCCATTATGTTTACCAAGGAATTAGAAGTCTGGTAAACAAATTGATGCTACCAGCAAGGGTGATGTGCTCCTTGTAACTCAGTATTTGTTCTGACAAAGGACTGTCGTCGTGGACTGGGAATAAACCATCCTTACATTTTGTATTGATACTCTTGAATTCCTGGATTCAGCGTCTTGTTCAACTGACAAAATAGGACATAGCATAAAGAAATAACCTGTTTATGGGATGTGAATGGGAAACACAACATGCAGCTCAACTGCGTGCATGTTTTCACCTCGGCTGTAGTAACTCATGAGGCTTGTTGTTATACAGGGCAGGTTTTTTTTTTTTGGTGCCTTACTTTTTGTCTTAATTTTTGCCAGCGTGAAAATTAAGTATGAATCAGTGATACAGCAGGGAACTAACCTAAACAGAAAAAAAAAAGAACCAACCCACAGGGTGGATCAATATTATTAGAAACCTTTAACCTTCGAAGTACTGAGTTCAACTTCCTATTCAAACATCTCTGTTCTTCCTTTTTGATGCTCAATTGCTTTTTGATTTGCCATCCTTAGGAAGGGATTTAAGAAACAATAGAGAGATGTCTCTTGTAAACAAGCATTCGATGCTTGAGTGTTTCTATGGCAACTGTCTGTTGCTGGGGCTCTTTTTTTTCCTTCTTCGTATAATGAAGTTCATGAACCAGTGGCATGTTTTATACTTTATTCTGTTTCGCCTAATTTCTCTCTTTTAGATTGCAAAAGCATGTGGGAGTTTTCTATTACTTTTTCTGTTGATTTAAAAAAGACAAGAAAAGAAAGCAAAAAAGCACAATGTTAATCAATAACGTGGCGATAAACACAATTTTACCTGAATGAATGTAAGGGGTTTAATTTTTAAAAAGAACATTTTGGAGAAATGAGCTGAGATTTCAATGCCTAAGGATGCCATTTAGTCATCCCTAGGTAGACTGTTTGCAAAAGTGTGCTGTTCAAAATGCCCAGAAGACCTTAGCCGGGAGTGGACCGAGAGTATTGTGAGTCTTAGATCCACCACATTAATTAGTTCCCGCAGTCCCCATAACAACTGGCAGGATGTGCTTGGCAAAATAGCCACATTGAAGCCATGGCTGACACATAATAGCTGCCTGTTCCTGCAGCATCATGCAGTCAAGCGATGTCTTCTCCCCTTGGTTCTTGTCCAAAGGGTGAAATTTACCTGTGCGCTGCGGGAGCTGCCAGCTCAGTGCAGGGCACAAGGGTCCCTGTCGGGGGGACACCACCTTGGGCTGCTCCTGGCTTGGTGTTGGAGTCAGCCAGGTCTCTGGGTCAGAGACCTCCTGCTCTGGGTTTCATGGGTTCAGCCTGAGACCTCCTGGGCCACGGTTACTTTGGGTAATGTGTGAGTCCCACAGTCATGTTTGCAAACGGGACAGTTATCATGACTAAGCCCAGTGGTCACAGAAGAAAGTTCCCCCCCAGCCAAAGTGACCACAAAGAGTAGGATCTAAATCAATGATAACCTTTATGCAATCAGGTGAGTTGGAACTGATGTTTGTAAGGGTTATCATTGTGAAGAATGGCAAGTAAAGAAAGTATAAGTCCCACCTGATTTCTCCAAGACAGAAGCCTTTTTTATTAATAATAATAATATTAAATATAGATCTCATTCATACAGTGTATGAGTAGGATCATCATTTAGACATTGTCCACAAGGACCGATTTTTTAAAAAAACTGATTTTTCTTGTGTTATACCCAGATAGTCTAGTAATGTCTGCTTTTTTCCAATATTTGATAAACACTTGATGTTTTAAGCTTAAATATTAGATGCTTGTATACTAATGTGTTGTTGTAGTAAAGTGAAATTTCCTTGATATATATTTATTAAAATGACCAAAATGCATTTTAATTTTACATCTCAGATGGCTACTGGGTCCTTTCCCCATGTTCCCCTCCCTCACCCAAGGAAATGCCATTTAATCAAACTGCTCCCTGCTGAAGTGCTTGTGCTGCAGTTGACTGTTCACCTCAAGCTGAGTCCAGGACGGAGCTCAGTCTTCTCGGCATTTCAGAAGCCCTTAGGACAGTCTGAAGGTGCACTGAGAAGCAACAGACTTCTCCGTGGACTTGCACGTGTGGCCGAGGAACACGCCTGGCCAAATGCTGCTCAAACCACAAATCAGCTAACACTT
The DNA here is from genome assembly GCA_013400335.1 of Eurystomus gularis. Classification (NCBI taxonomy): domain Eukaryota; kingdom Metazoa; phylum Chordata; class Aves; order Coraciiformes; family Coraciidae; genus Eurystomus; species Eurystomus gularis. Next base: position 71,945 of record VZZY01015302.1, read on the forward strand.
TTGGTGGAGCTGAAAACTTTTTGACCCTAAGGAGCTCCTTGGTCTTCAAGAACAAGCCTGCACATGTAACCCATTGCAGAGTCTTCTGAGTTGAATTTGCACCAGCTGAAGTGATGGATCAGCAGAACTCTCTGTCTGCTCTGGCCTCTCTAACAGCTTCATTATTTCCAGAGACACCTAGAAATTAACCTGTTACACCTCTGAACAGTCTTACTGAGTGTCCTCAGGGTCTGTAAGGGATGAAACGTCGTGTAATGAAGCTTGACCTAAGGATAAGTGGTCTTTTATGTCTTTCTCTGGACCTTGCCTCACAAAATAATAGTAAATACTGAAAGTAGATGTATTGGACTTGCGAGTCCACTGAGTTACCCTGTTTGCTTCAGAGGAGACAGAGGTATTTCATGTTAGAAAAGGGAGTTGGAAGCACACTTGTTCAATTGCCAGAAATGCAATAGACCTCGAGAGGATTTCCAACCTGGGCTGGGTTGAATGGATTTCATGGTTTAAATTTGGTTTGTTTTATGGCATGTGAAGAGTGTAAGCCTGGTAGACCTTTCCTTCATTGCGCACCCCAGTACTAAGAACATTTTGCTAGTATCACAAATTTTCAAGAAATAATTCTTTTCCAAGATGATATTAATGCTTTTCATCCGTATGTCCCACACATACTTGATAAAAGAATGCTCCTGGACTTGGTCCTGACCTACCTGCCTGGAAGAATTGGACAGAAGAGCTTCTCTAGGGAGATTGTTTTCTTCTCTATCGTAAGATACTTTGCTCCTAGAGTGAAAGACGATAAAGTACCATGCCTTTCAGCAGGCTAATAATGGTACTTCAACAACACATGGAAAACAGCAACAGGAAAAGATGTTTCTGTTTTCAGGTCTGTTTTACTGTCGCTAAGAACAGAAGTTTCATTTTCTCTTCAGGATTGCTTTCCCCCAGGTAATACATTTCCCTTGGAAATGTTCATTTGAGTTGAAAAAAAAAGATTTTCCTTTTTCAAAACACGCAGTGTAATATCATCGTGCTTCATATATACTTAGTACTTTTGGTAAAATTTTACTATTTTTACTGGATTAGCTAATCTGTTGAAACAGCTTAACAGGGTTGCTTAAGCATCCCCAGCACTCAAATAGCCTTGGCTGGCACAGATTGCAATGCCAGCATAGCAGCTGGCTCCACAGAGAAAACAAACGCAGGCTGAGCCACAGAGATGAAGTGCTTCTTTCAGCCCTGGAGGTGTTACACTCCAAAGCAAAGTTGTGGTAAAGAGACTTCTTTTCACATTTCATCTTCCTGTGCACCCTCCATCCTCCTTTTACGCCTCTGATTGACCGACTGTCCTTTCGCTGAAGACCATGGCACGTTGCCAGGGCAGTACCTTGGGTGCCACCACCCTTTGGGTTTGTGCAGGGGAAGCAGGGAGCTGGGTCAGAGGCGCGGCATGATCTAAAGAGGAATTTAAACAAACTAACTATGCTGCAGCATGTCTCTGCTGCTTTGTGGCCCCTCTGGAGGCCCATGCCAGTTGTGACCCACCCAGCCAAATGGCATTTCCAGCTGCTGGTAGCTCAGGTTGCCACTACAGTAGTGATTAAAGGGCTATGGGCAAAGCAGAGATGTGAAGGTGATTTCTAGCCTGCGTTTGACTCGTGCCCTTTCGCTTTCTTCTTGAGATGAAGGCTGTAGCTAGAGATGTAGCAGATACAATTGCTGCTTACTCATGCCAGGAACCTTGATAAAAGAAGTTTCTTAAGTTTTATCACAAAAAGGGCCAGTCAGTCACGTCAGAGAAAGGTACAAACTGCTGTGGGTTCAAGGATTTCATCTGCTGTTTTATTCAGTGAGTGTAACTCTCACATGGAAGCCTCCCAAAGGGACCTAACCTTTTCCATTGCCTTCCCCTTGCTTTGCGGCCTCGAAGAAAGGGGCTGCCCTCACTGTCTGGAGGTAACCTTTTGGGCTTCTCGGTACTGGTATGAGTTTTTCTGCAGCTGCACGAAGCACCCCAGAGGCTTTTCCTGGCAGGGTGTGCGAAGTCTGCTAAAAGATCACAGCCGGGGAAGCGCTGCAAAGGGTCTTGCTGGAAATGTTCAGAGATGTGAATCTTCCACAAGGCATCCCATGTAACAGCCAAGCCGCTCAGTCACGACTACTTGGAATACACAGTAATTTCCTGTGTTTTCTCAATCTCACTTTAACTTCTCTGACAGATGGGGGAAGATGACTAAACCGAGGGAGTTTACAAAAGTTCGTCTTGTGGTGTTTGCAAACTGTCTCTGTGAGGTCCATTTTCTCTAATGTAAACACAGCCGTGGCAGGGTGCCGAGGGCCTTTGCAGCGGTTAATCCTGCTCAGCTTAAAGGCTGCTGGTGGGAGGTGTACCCAGCCAGCCAGCTCTGCGCTGGGGTCTGAGCACAAGCCAGCCCTGGAGCTGAGGGGTGTGAGGATGGGACCTTTGCTCCCCTTGGCTCTCCACAGGCAGCATGAAGCAAAGCAGCTGTGCTGTAAGACCAGACTGAATCTAGCATTCGGGGTCAGTGGCTTTCCATGTCAGGGGGCCTAGGGTCAGGTGTGGAAGATTAAACTTCAGGGCAGTAATCATGTGAAAAGGGTTGCATCTGGGGCTGTAGTTGGCCTGTTATTGCTCTCCCTAGTCTTTAAGTCACAGCAAGGAAGCGAGTGTGATCTGGGGAAGGTGGAGTTTCAGTTCCTCAGCTTTGCAAAAGTGGTGCAGACTGCAGGGTGTGCGAAGTTGTCTCACTGGATCCAGTGGAAAGGCCAGGTAGGCTAGCCCATTAACTTCTTTTAATCTCTGGGTTTGAGTTTTCCTTCTGAGGAGGGTGAGAACTCACAGGTGGGTAGTTGCTGTACACTCAGAAGTGTGCAAACTGAGCAAAAAGAAACCCCAAACCCCCCCAAAAATCCCAAAACAGGGAGATACTGAATTTGAAAAATAATTTCTCTTCCATGGCTAGTAATTCTTCTAAATTAATATGGCATCATTCTCCAATTTACTGTGGAGAGCATCTAATCTATCATACTAGTATTGTAGAAAGGAGATAAATGGTCTGTCTGCTCAAGGTCAGTCTCTTTAGTGCTACCTGCTGTGGTGGTACTTCCCCATCAAATACCCCACCAGCCTTATCTTTCTGTACTGCAGGCCGTGTCTGCCTCCTGAAGCAACTGAACCCTCTGGCTCTTGCAAAGGAGGGTGACAGAGTGGCAGCTGGTGGTGGCCATGCCTCCTCCACGAGAAACTGGCCCATAGCTGTCACAGCTGCGCATCTCCAGCAAGCTCAGAGGGAGCACACAACATTGCTTCCACTGTCCCCTCACCACCATATATTTTCAATACAGCATTTTCACTTGTGAGCTATGACTGGTGTCGAAGGCTCTCTGGAAGTTTGCTGGCTGATGTTTCAGAGACTTAACTGCAGCCAGGTGATGGGCAATCAGGCTGTCAGCTGGCATGGGATGATGCTGTGTTACTGATTTCTGGAGAAGTTGTGCCTGGTTTTATCAGCTGACCACCCTATCCTTTGGTTATTTATCCTTCCCCCCTGCCTCACTCTCTTAATCAGCACAAGTTTCAAAGCACAATCCCCTTTCCCCACCCCGTGTGGTGTGGGACTGGCTACTCTGTACTTACCCTTTTAGTGAGGAAAAGCCTCTGCCTGTGGGAGTTGGAGTCGAGCAGCAGATTATTTTCAAATCCAGTTTTATTCCCTGACTCCACAATCATTTCTGTCTCTCAGTATATATGTAAAATCTGTGCTCTATTCCTTCATAAACCCTAAAAACCCTTGTAATTTTCTTTTCTTTTTTTTTGCCTCCATCCATTTCTCTCTCAGGGTGAAATCCTCTGTGCTTATGAGTAGGCTGCACTTACCAGCCCAATCCTCTTGGCTATACAGCTACCATGGGGCTGTTTATTCCTTTGAATAATGTAGTGTGCTTTTGGCTCGAAACACGATTGCCCTTTATATTACCAATCATTAGACAGTGCATATACATTAAGTGTTGCTACCCTGTAAGTGTAATGTACTTTTAATATTATGTTTTCCTCAGACTTCTCTTCTATGAGTCTCAACAAGTATGACCAAAGCAACCTACATTGCTCAATTTCATTTAACATTATTGTTATTATTTTCCTGAAAATACAGTTTGACTATTGAGCAGCCTACACTTTACGTGCAGAGGCTGAATACATATTCTTCCTTCTTTGACTCCTTCCTCGGTGTGACAGATTGGATTCTGGTTTACCTGCAGACTATTTAGTGTAATAGTGGCAAATTTCATTTTGTGTTTGCTAGGAGAAGTGAGGTGCGTAACATTAACACAGTCCTGAAATGTACAGAATTGCTCCACTTGAAAATAACCTATATAGTCATCACAGTCATGAAGAAAATCTTAAAACGTGAGTAGCGCATAAGCTACTGTCAGATCATTTGCCTTATTCTGCATGCAGGCTGAGACAAGGATTTTTATTGTATGAATTTATCCACCCGTTGAAAGCGCCCGTTTGCTAATTCTGAGGCTTAAAGATGACAGTGTAATGCCAGCTTTTGAGGCGTTTCACTAGTGACCATTATAAATAAGACATTGGGCTAACAAGCTTGTCCTGCATTCCCAGTGGTCTTCTGAGCCTCTCAAGCTGCCAGTGGCCCCCAGTAGTCCCTTTCCAGCTGCCAGAGCTCCTTTTTCCCTTGAATATTTCCGTATGCTATCAATAAAATGTCTTTCTAGGTTCTAGAAACACAGTGACAAGGCAAACTCTCTTCTAACTGAATGTCAATGCAAATAATAGAAAGGCAACAAGACCGGTAAATTCGTTCTTTTAATTTTGAATATATGAAACCTTTTTCTCTTTTAAAAAAAATTATTATTTGGGAATTTAATTTTAATTTAAATAATGCAACCACAGCATTTTCTGGCTGTCATGAATCTGACACCCGTGCACTAAAAATCCTTCGTGATCGCAGAGTGCTACCCTGGTGGGTGCCAAAATCAGAACCTCAGCAGAGCCTCTGAGGTTTGACTGGATGTTTTCCCACACTGCCTCGTTTTTCCCCTTCGCTCAGAAGTGCTGGGAAGATGCATGTGGAGGGGGAGGGGACCCAAAAGAAAAATGTAAATCATGGCAACCTGACTGTCAAGAGGGTATCACTTTTTAATTCCTAGCTCATGTTCCCAGCGGCAGTGGAGCTGCAATATTAAATTGTTTTGGTCTACCTCTCGGCTTGGTTTACAGATGCCGGCAGAGATGTGGCCCCAGCCCCTCGAGAGCAGAGGTAAGGGACCTTGCATCAGAAAGCTCGCCTAGAGGTTTTGTTCCCCTTTGATAGGTCGGGCTGGCGCTCATAGCTGGAGCAGCTGGCAAGAAATAATTAGCATAACAAAGAACTATATTATAGTATTGCATTGTGCATTTCGAGCCTTCAGATACCTTGACACGTTCGGCTGCATGTTACCTAAAGCTGAATTCTAGGTAGAAGTGGCAAAACACAAAATACAATGAAAATAAATAGATCCCCCCACCTTTAAAATGAAAATGATTTGAAAACACTCTAATTGCAAATATAGAAATCCTCAACGTTTTCACCATGGCCATGCTGCAAGGGCATTCATCTAAAACCAGCTGCTGGTGGCCATCAGTGTGGCTGCCCAGCACTCATGGCAGATGAACACGGTTCTCCTCCCTTGGTGGGAGGATCTGAGGGGGATGGAAGGTGAATTCTTCCTGGTGTACAGGAGCTCATGGGCTGGGATGTGTGGGGCACATGGACTTGGGCCAGCAGAGAGGAGATGGATGGCTCCAGCCTCTCCAGCAGCCACTTTTGGTCCCTCTTGGCCCAGACTGGGTCACCAAGGAGACGGCTGTAGGTGCAAACACTTCACGTTTTGCTCCGTTTTCATCATTAGCAAACGGCAAAGCCTCACTGTGGAGGCACTGGCCATTCGTATGGTGTAGTTGTACAAGAGGGTACAAACCCCGTGGAAAGCTGCTCTCCCCGCCCAGGTACCTTCCCTTGGGTGCTCCCAGGTGTGGTGTGCTCCTCTCCTGCCTTGTTTGTAGCAAAGCTGCCCTGTGCGTCTGCTCCTGCCCTGTGGCAGAGGCTGGATGGAGCCTGCCATGGTCTGTGGTGTTTGCAAAACCTGTGCTCCCTTCCCTGGCTCACGTGAAAGAAGCTGCTTTGTGCCGAGTACGTGCACTGTGCCCACCTGCGGTCTGGCTGCCCACTCACTGCGGAGTACCTCTCTCCTCCCTTTTTTTTCCCTGCTTTTGTCTGGTTTTTGACTGAGAAAATTACCCAACCCATGAGTTAGAAGAAATGCAGAGAGTGAAGTAAAAGGAGCAAAAATATCCTGGGGAAGGTTTTTCAAAGCTGATCCTCCCCTGGGTCCAATGTCTGCCAGATGCACTTGCAGCATGGAGCGGCATCATGCTGTCAGAAAGAGGGATTTAAAATCTAACCAGCCTATGCAACTCTTTCTCTTGCTCCTTTGGATTGAGACTCCCCTGCCCTGCCAGGGACTAAATCCCAGCTTAGGAGGGAGGCTCTGTCAGCCCTGAGGGCAGTTTGTATTGCAGTGGGGAGCTGTTGTCAGCTCTGTCATCCATGGTGGTGGTCATTTCTGCAAAACCTGAATATACTTCACCCAGATACTTGTATTCAGCCCAGCCTCATCAAGCAGGGAGACTACAAGTTGAACAAAGAGTGCAGAAGATGCTAGTACTCTGTCTTGGGTTTGCATGGGATAGGAAGGCTGCTGAGCCTCTTAACAGAGAAGACAAGGGAGAAGAGCTGAAGGAAGGCTTTGAGGAAGGATAAAATGAGGGCATTACATATTCTGGTTCTTAAATGGCTGTGGTAGTTTTAGGAAGCCATAACTTTTAAATAGTTATTAAAAACACAACATTGTTTAGGCTTCACGCCTCTCTCAGTTATAATAAAATTTATCAGAGAAATGTATTTGTCAAAACTAATGAGACTTTTTACATTTAAAACACACTGGCATTGTGTTGTGCTTTCCTTCACAAGTAACATCTAAAATGAGAGTTGTAGTTGAAAGAGATTTGTGAGGAAAAATTACATAGATCTGTTCTTTTGTTTACTTTGTGCACTTGACAGCCCCTGAACACAGTCAGGTTCTTTGCTTTGCATGTACAGTCTGTCAGTCAGTTTTCTGACATTTGTTTGAGCCTTTCACGTGGCAGTGGAGAAGACAGAACTGGTTTTTATAAGGAAAATATGTCCGTGAAAACACAAAGGGTGCCGATGGATTCAGCGGTAGGGAGTGTCATTTGGTGATACTTTACATTCATTGCTTAAGGAGGGGAAAAAAATTAAATATTTAAACAGAGTGTTTCTTTTTACAGCAGAGAATGCTGCCTGAGAGCATAAAACACCACAGAAGAGCATTGCTGAAATTTAAAAAAGCAAGACCTGAAAGAGCAAGAATTTCAGGTAAGCTCACTGTAGGTCTGGGGGCATGGGGCAGTCCCAGCTCACAGTGCTTTAATCCTATCCTCACAGTGCACAGTTCCAGACCTTGAGATAGTTTCCTCTGTCCATAATAAATACGGTGTGTGCCACGTGAAAAATCCCTTTCCTAGGGTCTGCAATGGTGCTTACTCTGGGTTTTGAGGAGGCGTTATCAAGTCTGTTCTCTCTGAGGCTGTTTCTACCGTGGCTTCAGAAAATGGATTGTTCCTTTCTGTAACAACCATATAGCTTCATCAACCGTATCCTTTGACAGTGTCCGCTTTCTACAGGTCACACTACTTACATGGAAAATCAGGCTCTACTACTTTTCTCATCCTAATTTCACTCTTTCATAAGATGTGTGGACAATTGAAGAAAAACATGTCAGACTTAGCGGACGATGGGCGTATAATCCACTCTGCTACACCTCCAGTGAGATTAGTAACCTGGCACAGGGGCAGACTCCAGGATAAGGCTTGTCAGAGGAGATCTGCTGGGCCACGTACTGTAGCAGGACACCCATGGAGTCGTTATTTCCTCTTCACAGATCTGGACTGAGGAAACAGAAATCAAGCAGGACTGAGAAGTTTTCGGGGTCAGTGAGAGCAGCTGGCTGCAGTGCTTTAAACTCTTGATCCTTGCCAGACCCACTGTACTTCCTTTGGGCAAAAAGTATGCTGCAGAGGTCTGTAAGACGTAACCTTCCCTGAGAAAAAGATTAGAAAGATCAGAGAGCTCTGTGTGTGGACTTTCTGTAGGTATAGCTGTGTGCAACTTCTGACACCTACAAGGAATGGCAAGTATTTGGAACTGTTCGGTGACAGTCAAATCTGCACAGTGTGAAGGACCTCCGTGCCTCAGCCCTGCATGTGGCTAAGTGGTCTTCTCCAACTGTTCATTTGTCCTTGCAATTGTTCTGGGTCCTGACTTACCTGGGAATGCAGATTCTGCTTGAAAGATCTGCTGATGTTTAAATGAGAACTTAACTGGGAACAAACAGTTGCCTTATGGCTCTTGTAAGGTTGTCTGGAAAAGAGCTGCAGTCTTGCTGAGGCTCTCAAAAGTGTGGCTACATGGCACCCAAAGGTGATCTGACAGGAAGATGCTCTGTCAGATCAGCTCCACTGTAGGTCACCCCATGGGTCCACCCTCCTGCCCTTGCTCTGTTCCTCCTAAAAATCTCTCTGATGCTCAGTGCTTGTTGAAGGGACATGAGCGCTCATCTCCTGTACCTTTGAACATGGGAAACTGGAGGCCATTCAGTGGTGTCTGAACTATGTCCTGAACCCTTTTTCTTTTTTTTTTATTTTGCATTCACATTGTTTTGACTCAAATTCTTTTAAAGTCCATGTTGTTAGACATGAACTGCTGCCAGACCCTCTGGTTTGAAGTAGGAGAGAAACACCTCCATTATTTCCCTAGCCAGTGCCAGAATATGGAGGAAGTCTGCCACAGTGCATGCCCTGATCCTGCTTTGGGGAATCACTTAGAGCTGTTCCTGTTTTGACAGAGCTCATTTACCTCTCCCTAACTGCTGTAATCTCTTAAGAGTGCGATTCAGGTTGTTAATAAGAGTACCTTCATAAAGAATTTCCCTATGCAAATTCCCAGTCTGAACTCTGCTACAACAAAGTCTGTGTTGCTGGAATATATTTCTCTGCACCCACAATCTTTTTTTTTTTTTTTTTTCAATCCTCTGTGCACCATACCCTCTGCTACCTGCTCCGAGCTGCTTTCCGCAAGATGGAAGTTGTGAGCATGAGTCTAATTTCACCCTTCAGTAAGCAGGGAATTCAGAATATTTAGAAGTGCTGGGATCAACACCGGGCGCTCGCAGTTGTGATAGCTCTTGGAGCCCAAGCTGCGTGTGTAGCCGCTATGCTGTCATTTTTCTCTGAATGGGAACCTGAAACCTCTCCAAAGTCGGCTGCCTGCAGGCAGTGGTAGGCTCTGTTTGGCGTGCCGGGGGGAGGCTGGATGTAGCTTCTCGGAGGACATGCACATGTGCGCACACATTCGCTGGGCTGTTTCCTGGAGCCCTGGCCTTGTTCTGTCTTGTCTGTGGGCTCTTTAAAGCAAGGGTCATTAGGACTGTTCGCTCTGGCATTTGTTCATCCCACATCCTTCTCTGTAGTAGACAATGTCTACCTTACAATGTTTGATCCCGATCCAGCAGAAAATATTCCATTAATGTGACTTGAAGAGAGAAATATATTTTTCCCAGCCTCAGTCTGTGAAGTTAGTTGCAGCATGCTACTTTGTATGTTACGACCGAATCAAACTTCCTTTCATCAACACCAGCTGCAGCACTTGATGCCTGAACCCAGGATGCCAAGTAAAAAAACCTAGGGATCCGAGTCAGAGCAGGAACTGACCTCAAGCTATCCGTGGGGCTTCAGGTCAATTCTGCATCTATCTCTTGTTGTACTAAGCTGTCAAAAACAATTGTCTCGAGAAAGCCTTTCTTGTATCTTTACATTTCATTAATTGGTGGGTCCTGCTCTCTGTCATGCTGGTACCTCATGAAGAATCAAAAGTGGGAGCAGGAAATGACATGATGAGTCAAACCACAGAAATTCAATGTCATCTGTCCAAAGAAAGACTAGATTGGTTCAATGGAGGTTGGAAAGGGCATAGCATACATGGAAGTATGCTATTTACTCTCTTGATCTTGATCACAGCAAATGATGTCAAACGGAAAAATAGATATGAATTTATGAAGTGACATAATGGCAGAAAACAGCAACATCAAGACACCAGTGGGGAAAAAGAAGTATTTAAGACAGCTTTTGGCTACAGAATGGAGCAAGGTGAAATTAAATATCAGTAAGATCTGCTTGAGTGGGGAACAGCCTCCAGAAAAACTGGGAGAGCTTTTGCTTGAGCCACTCAAAACTAGCCTGAACAAGGTGTGGGGAGAGAGACACTATGGAGAAAAACTGCAACTGCCATAGGGCTGCAATGATCTAATAGTTCTTTCTCACCTTTAATCTCTGTGATCCTGCAGTTAATCATCATGTATTCATTGTGTAATCTCTGGTCCAACCATTTGTTAAGCCTCTATCTAACTAGTAACATTTTATGTTTTCTAGAAGAGGACAAACCTAGGCATTTTAATCCAAATTACACCAGCCAGTGGACTTGCAGCCATGATTTTGTAGGCAGAAGTTTGGATCCAGGTCCACACTTTGTATCTCTACAACGGGCTGATCTGAAACACAGCTTCTTTGTTTCTGCCTTGTGCCACTGTAGCAACTCCTGCCAGGAGATATAGATAGTGAATCAGAAACAGGTTCTTTTCCATAGCAGTGACAGTGACTGGCAACCGCAAATAACATTGGACCTCTTGCACGTGAGGGTGTGAAGGAAGGCTGTTTTTCCCTTATGCTATTTTTCCCTTGCATCTTCCACCACTATTTCTTTACAAGCACAGAGGTGGCCAGAGCATCCAGGATGTTTGCAAGATAAAGCCACCTTCCTGGAGCTATGGGAAGTGCTTCCTCTGGTTTGTGAACTGGAAAGCATCGAGGTGGCAGGGGCACCTGCGATCCAGAAATTTGTTTTTTGTCACACTGAAATATGATTATAGACCTGTTAGCAACCGCCTGGCACTATGTAGGCTTGCCCAGCAATTACCCTGCTGGTTGTAAACTTTAAGAATATCCCAGAAAAAATACTGAGTTTTGGGCTAATAGGTTTCCAAGCAATGAACTGTCAGAGGAGCTGCAGCCTGTTGCTCTTCCTCAGTTGTGGAGCAGGTGCTGATGGAAGCAAATAGTACTGGTGTCCCCCCCCCCTCATTGAAGGCTCATTGCTGGATGTTGTCTGTAGGTTGGAGAATGTGGTGATGGCAAAAGGGCCACCAACAGTGGACTGGAAGCACACAGGAGAGAGAAATCTGCTCTAACTGGGTCATGAATTGAAATGTGTTTCTCTGAAATATGCTGCCTCCCTTCTCTGACTCCAGCCATGGACAAGTAGCTTCTCATTAGAGTTTCCTTTTCCCTCCTTTACTTCACCACTAGTTTCACATCGCTCTTCTTTTGCTTTTCTTTAAGCTGGTCTTCTCCCTGATGGCGCTTTTCTGTATATATGGACTAGTCCTTATGCAGCTGCAGAATCAAAGAGGCCTGCCCTGTTCTTACCTAACCACAACTTTCTGAACATTTTTATTAGTAATTCCCTTTTCCTTGCCACATTACGACTAGAGGGCCCTGACAAACAAACTGGGTAACTCTGGCTTCCCTTGCAAACTTAGTATTCCACGCTCACTACATGCAGCACAGATAAAAGAAGTCAGCTTTTTGCATAAAAGTTGATACTTTTTTTCCTGTGCTTCCCGCAATGAATATGACAGGATATGGTTCAAGAATGTCTTGATGATTTTTTGCATCCAGATTATGCACATCAGTAACATGAGCAGTTCCTGGATATGAATAGATGAGCTTCTCATGGGATTTTTAGCTTTGTCAAGCATGGGAAGCAGGTGAAGCTGGAGGAACTGGAAGGAAGCAGTTTTGCTTACAAAGACTGGCATTCTGAGTTTAGATTTTGGGTTTTTTTTCACCCATAAACTTCTCCATGATCTGAAGTTTGCAAGTGAGTTTTGTACGTGACTTCATTTTCTTCCTAATGAGGCTCCTGGGGTGCAAAGGGAAGTCTTGGAGAAGCTGAAGCAGTTGAGTCTCGGGAGATAGTGCAATGCTGGTAATACTGTCCACCCTCCCCAGCCCCTGACTCATTGCTGGTTGCTCCAGGAGGAAGAAGCAACAGCTGGCTATGAATGGACTGCTTCTGGAGAGGGACAGCATATCATTCTTGAGCTTCTGCAGATCAGCTGATAAAAGGCTATAAAGAAGCTCTGCAAAAAAGGAGAGGGAAAAAACCAGTAAAATCTTCGCCTTACCCAGCCTTAATGATGGCCCAGAACGCTTACTGGGGAGGCCAGACAGCCCGTAAAAAAACCCCACGACTCAGTTATGCCTGGGAATAGAGTAAACTGAGATCAGCAATAAAGCAGCTTTTATACAAGTTGGGAGGACGCTGTAACACGCCAGGGTATTTTGCTAGTGGTGCCTTTCGGGGCTGTGTTACGGCAAGTTACATTTTGCATGGGCTATGTCCAGAGATGATCTTTGTTTTGTGTTTCTTCTTTTTCCATTAATAAATTTCCTGCTGCATTCAGCCACAGAGCAGAGGTGGTTTATGTGCTTGCCTAGCATTCTTAAGCAGTGGAGTTGGAAGTCAGGCTAAAGGAGTCCTAGGCAGAAAAGGCAGAGGAGTGCATTAGCGTAGTAGTGCTGCGTCTGCCAGCAGATACACTGGTTAGCAAAAGTTACGAGCTAAAACACACCCCAGTATTTTGTACTAGCTTTCTTAGCAGCCCCAAAAAGGGGTATCTGTTCACCATCTTTCCAGTTATGCTGCAGATTACCCTGATCTGTGCCCTTCCTGATTTTCTTTCATGATCCTTCCCTTCCAGGGACTTTCCCTGGAGTGCTTCGGGAGAGATCCTGTCCTATTTAAGAATGCTGTCTGTGGGCACGAGGCAGAGATAGCTGTGCCTTTGCCCATAACTAACTTCCAAACCCACAAATTCAATCTCATGATGAGCGTGTATTGAAGTGGGGCTCTGTGTACAGGGCAATCCTCAGATAATGGCCCAATTCATTAGGAAGCATCATGAGCATCAGGTCTGGACCAGTGTCAGGGTTACTGCTCTCTTCTTGTCCTCCTCTCTCTTTCTCTTCTGTGGCTGGCCCACTTTATGATTGTGGTGGGTTGACTGTGGCCAGCTGCCAGACGCCCACCCAGCCGTGCTCTCACTCCCATTCCTCAAAACGTCAGATAAAGATAAAGACTGGGAGACCACTTATCAATTATTGTTACAGGCAAAGTAGACTTGACTTGGGCAAAATTAATTTATAACCAATTAAAATTGATTGGATAGTGAGGGGAAAAAAAAAGACAAAACAGCACTTTCCCTCCCTCCTTTTTTTTCAGGTACAACTTCACTCCCAACTTCTCTACCTCTTCTGCCCTGTGCGGTGCAGGGGATGGGAAATGGAGGTTGTTGTCAGTACATAACAGTTCCTCTCTGCTACTCCTTCCTTCTCACACTATTCCCCTGCTCCAGCATGGGTCTACTCCATGAGCTGCAGTCCTTCATAAACCTCTCCACCACAGTCTCTCCACAGGCTGCAGGGGGGAAGCTCTGCTCTACCATGGTCGTCTCCAGGGGAATCTCTGCTTTAGTGCCTGCAGCACCTCCTTCTTCTCTGACCTGACTGTCTGCAGGGCTCTTTGTCATGTTTTTTCTTACACACTTTCACTGAGGTGCCACCATCTTGGTTGTGGTGCTCAGCTATGCCCTGCAATGGGTCTGCTGGAGCCAGCTGTAACCTGCTGTGTTTGGCATTGTGGAGCCTTGGCTTCTCCTCACAGAGGCTGCCTCTGCAGGTCCCCCCACCAGCACCTTGCCATGGACACTTAGTGCAATGACTTCTATTCAAGTGGCCAGAAAGTACTTTCTGAGGGGCTGAAGTCAAGTTTTTGCTCTCTGTAACCCAGAAGTGTTGTGTTGTGGGTGCCTGGGAGTGTCTGCTGTGGGCAAGGGAGCTGTGGTCAGAGACACCAAGCATGGCATGTGGGCATGCGCTGGGGCAGACACTGTCAAGCAGGGCTTGTGGTGGAGGTAGCTAGAGGTACGGTAGCAAGATGTCTTTGAAGGGAGGGAGAGGGATGTTTGAGGAGGGTGGGGATGGGCCACTGGTGACGTGAATGCTGGGGCCTTTGCTACCTCGTGGTGCAGGATGTGGACGTGTGAGTGTGCAATGTGTGTTACACCATGGCAAAATCATCGCCTTGGCCTCAGAGTGCTTCAGTCCTGATTTTTTTGTTTTGTTCTGTTTTCCTTTTAAAGCTTCGTTACAGAATGGGGGACCTTGGCCATGCACACAAGCAACAAGAGTCAGAAGGCTTCTTCCTTTAGAAGTCATAACTTACCACCAAGTAAGTCCTTCTCTGGCACTTTCTGTTGGTCAAGCACTGCCCAGGGAAGGGTGACACTCAGTGGGGATTCCTCAGAGTGGAGAGGAAGGAGATGAGGTTTTTTCCTTGGGCTGAAAAGATGGCAGCAAGAGAGAAGCTCTTGATCAGGAGAAATATTTCAGGGAAAGGCAGAGAGGAGGCATGTGTGGCTGGAGGAAAGCTGGAGGGGCTGAGGCTTTTTGGATTTCCTGAAGCTGTGGGATGTGGGAAGCACTGTGGGTGACAGACTTGGATGGAGGTGAGGAAACGGCCCAGTGCGTGGTGGGCACCGGCCCAGGAGGTGTGTTGGCTGCCCTTCTGCGGGAAGCGGTCCTCCCCTGCACCGGGCAGTCATGGGTGAGGTGAGCTTCAGCTACCAGCTCCAGCAAAGCTAGCACCAATCTCTGCCAGCTTTGCTGGGGTTGGTCCCATCATTCCTGCACACCAGGGCCCTGCCAGTTTCCTGTGCCCCATTGGCAGCCCTTGCAGAGCTGGGAGCTCCCAGCCTCCTGCCAGAGAGTCTGGGGGGGTGGCACAGCCCTGGGTTAGCGTGCACACCCAGGCATCGCTGCTTTCACATCTGCAGGAGCCAAAATTGCTGTTTGCCAGTGTGTCTTCTGACTTTGTTTTATGTAAGAAACCCAGCGCTTTAGCTCTTTTTCTTTCCAATCAAGGATTCATCAAGACAACTGCAGTTGAGCATGGTTTAAAGTAACATGCTAATAATATGGGCTCTTGTTGAAGTTTTAGTTTTGCAGGTGGTTGCGTTTTGCAATAGATACCAGCATGAACCAAACTCCTAGATCCAAATACCTCCCAGCTTTTAGATCTGAATCCTGTATGTTCAGAAGACTTCTACTTAATCATTAGCAAACCAGAATATTAAAAGGCATCAAAGTGTGGCCATGAGCTAGAGATTTTGTCAGTGAGGTTTAACCTTTGCAGTTTCAGAGCCAAAGCTTTGCATAAAGGAGAAATTCTAGGGTAAATGTAAATAACACACAGGTCTGGAGGATTAGCTGTCTCTTGTCCAGAAATGCCACACCTTGTAATTAAAGAAGAGGCTGTTAGTATGCGACATAGGAATGCAGAGGGTGTGGACCATCTCAGATTTACAGGCTATCAAGTTTATGAAAGAGACTAAATGCTGTTTAGTGTTACAAAGGTGGTAAGACCTTTGTTCAGCATTGCCCCAAAAATTTGGCAAGCCTCTGATGGGAAAACACTTTGCAAGTAAGATCTTGCTAGAAAAAGAATCTGCAGGAAAAATTCAGAAGGGAAACTCCAGCAGCTTCTGAAATGACTGCTTTTCTTCATGCACTGCATCAGGATGATGGTGTATAGGCTGAATGTCAATGTGTGTGTGCAAGCTGTCTAGTGTGGCCTGAAAAGTTTGACTGAATAATTTAACTTTACAAGTATCCATTAAAACAAAAGTACACGAGTGAACTTTAGAGCCAAAATAATTGCAACAAAAGCATTTCAGCGTGTGAAAAACAGTATCTGTGATGAAGATCTGAATGTAAGCACAGTGCTGAGGATCATTTTGGTCATATCCTTTCCAGTGAGTTGCTATACCTCAGGATATTTATAGCTTTGTAGAATTATGAATATTAACACTTGTCATCTCACATCCAAAGTGCCATGTTTAAAAAGGGATTTGAACTCTAGAGATTAATGCAGTGAAAATTATGATGACATTTGGCTCAATAAAAGAAAAGCTTTGAGTTAACCATAAAAGGCTCGAACTGGAAAACACGTTTGTTTATTTATTCATTGCCAGACCACTGTGATGACTCTGTACTTCATGCCATTGTGTCCACATCTCAGATCTGGGTAAAGCTGCCTCCAGGACTCTTCTACAGGTCAGTCGTTACACCTGTCACTAAATCTAGTAAGTTTTATAGTGGGTTTGGTACTTGTGAACGAGCTAGAGAAGAGAATCAAATGCACTAACAGGATGCTAGAAAATAATCAGAGAGCTACCCTTGCATGGCCATGTTTACTAGAAATTTGCACCGAGTCTACCGTAATGAAGGCAAACTAAAAAAGATTTGATTGCCTGACCCTCCTGCCTGGTGAACGTTCTGTATTTTTCATTCTTTTGCATGGGTGAAAGTTTCACCTTTATGAAAGAATCACAGAAATCCTCTCCTCTTGAGGCAATTGGACTCTTAATGGGATAAAGAAACATTAGCTACAGTGCTCTGAGTGAAGGGGGAAGCAGCTGATTCAGATAATCTGGAGTCTGGAGAGCACCATTTATAATTCAAAGCTTGACCTCCAGTTGGACGGTGTTTCCCTTCCATGCTAGGGCTGGATTTGGTTGTGTCATTACAGACACACCATTGTGAGGCCAGATTTTGCCCAGCTGCTACACGGGTACACAAAGAGCTGAGAAAGCTGCAGGGAGCCTCTTCGTTGTGTGTTCCTGGACAGTGGCCAACCTACCATCAAAGGTTGCTCATTCCTTGAAAAAAGCACAGGGCTTGCTCCATCCCCCAGCAGTGCCATGACTGAAAGGTGTCTGAAGAGAAATGGGAAGGGTATTTCCAGTGTCTGTTTGTGGGACAGAATGTACCAGGTGGGCTGGAGAGGGAATTGTGGGTGCAGTGACAGAGAAGATCAGCAATAACTGAATGGGAGGGTGTGAAAAACCATCTCTCAGGGGCAAGATGTAAGGCATGACAGAGCTTTTAATGGGTGAGCTGTCATCAAATTTCTAGTAATCTTCAGCAGTGTATTTCAAGTACACCTCTGACTGATTTTTAGATGCATTTGCAAAAACTTCTGAAACTCGTCTATAAGCTGGCCTGCCTCTGACCAGCACAATTCTCTGTGTGTGTGTGTTAGTTTGCATCAGATACAGCCTAATTCTTATGTAAAAATTCCATGGGAAAATCCAGGAATGACTGCATAACTGATTTGGTATGGCACTGGGCTTTAATTGTTTTCAGATTTCAGTTTTCAAGGCCAAGAAACCAAAACCCTAAATAATGTTTCATTTCTATCCCTTTGCAAACTGAGTCTCTGTGGAATGCACAACTGTAGCACTCAGCGCTGTATATAGAAAAGCACTTTCAGTGTCCTGCAGATGTCTGCTCAGTAGCTTCCATATGGCAAATTACTTGTTATTGGACCAGACTCGGCTCATGTTTGTGCAATTCTGTTGCAGTTGGCGAGGAGGTAAGGCAATCACAGCTCGATCTGGCCCGTTGGGTCAAATAAACTCTCTGCACACTTGAGTAGGGGTTTCAAGCTGAATAATGTTGCTGGAACAATTTCCAGCCCTCTCTCCTGCTGGCGCAGCCCTGCTTCCAGAGCACTGCATAGGCTTATGAGCTCAGTAATAGGTTAAGAGTTCTCTGCCACCTGAGCGCCGGGCTAGGGTGGAAACTCTTGGATATTCCTGGCACCTGAGAAGCCTTTATTGGCCCAATGCAATAAACTGGTGGTCTTAGTGAGGCGAAGGACCAGATAATTATAGAAACAGAATCTTCCTCCAGAAACCATTCTCCCTGTCAAGGCTGAAATATTTTGGCAGGGGCAGCTTCCTCAGTGTCTCTCAAGCTCTGTATTTTTTGTGGCTTAAGAGAACACTGCATTCGCCTGGGGTTTTGAGCCACTAAACTACATTCTGTTTTCTATTTATAAGATTTTCCATGTTGGTTTTTTGGTGAGACTTCTGTGTGTATGTCTGAAACAAAGACCAAAATTTGAATTTAAAGTCTGCCACCCAGTCTTGCCAGTACTGGTGTCTGTGCAGCCTGGCTCCATGCCCACTTGGTTTCATGCTGGTGGCACTATGCTATGAGGAGGATATGCTTTGTGGTGGTGTTGAGTGATGGCTGGAAATGTTCTTACATTCAGAACCTCCTTTTAAGATTTGATGCAAATGTGCTGGCTTCAGGTGAGTTGCACTTGCTTAGTTCAGGTGAGGTTCCACTTAAGAAATGCAAGTACATCAGACCCCACCTGAGGATATCCTCAGCTTTAAAGATCCTTCTTCTTATTTAATCAAAAACTTTGCAGTAAATAAAAGTTTTGTCCAATTAGAAAAGCTGACGGTGACCTAAAGTTTTTAGACAGCTACTGTAATTAAAGAAGAGCTTAAGCAAATCATTAGGGCGCTGGATAGCTAAGGCAGATATTTAGTAATCCTACCTTGTCTGCTTTGGCAATACAGACAGGGGGTACACATAACTAAGGAGGTTTGTTCTTTCGGCTACCTTGTTTTGGAATTTGTAAATCATATTTGTAGCTTGGCTAATTTGGAAATGGCAGGAGATTCCAGTCTAGTTACAAAGAGACACTCGCCATCTGCAGTCTAGCAGTACTTGCCAACTATATGTTTGGGACACAGCAGTCTAGGCAAAAGTGGTATCATCTGACCCTAATATATCTATTTCGCTGTTTATGGTGTTGTAAGCATGTCAACAGAGCAGCTCTCAACCACAGCACATTTTGAAACAAGGAAATTATAGCACTAATCTAATGGCTGATTTTGTTTTTCTGACCTACTTAATTAAAAGTGTCTAAAAATGGAAATGCTGTTTAGCTTAACGCGAAGACAGAGCTGGCTTTTTTTTCTCCCAACATCTGTGTCCAGAAAGGAAGAAAAATCCTGTTTTGACTGGCCTTCCTCCACCAGTCTTTTTTTAATTTTTTTTTTTTAAATTTCTTGTCTAAAGCAAAGTAAGTTACATAAACATTCCACCTCTTTCCATAAATTGGCTGCAGTTTCTGAACAATAGAGTTACTGTGAAGAGAAGAAAACCACAGACACACCCCACAACTGTTGGTCACACAGCCAAAGAGAACTAAAGACGCATTCTTTGAAAGTACCAAAAAGGAAATCCATGGTCTTAAGGCAAGACCTTTTATGTTATGTTTGGAAATGTTTCTCATTTCTCTCTTTCTTCCCCCACCCCCGCTGCTTCTTTAGCCTTCTTAGTTCAACATGTTTGAGGGAGTGAAATGGCTCTAGACAGAACTTTATTCTTTGTTGAGATGTGTTGATAGTATTTGTCAGTACTCACTAACCTGAGACTGGATAGTGAAAGAAAACTGAAAAGTGGGATTTTAGAAAGAGGAAAGAAAACATGTTACTAATAATGCCTTTGAGGCTTCCACAGTATGAAAAAAATACTTTGCTTGCAGGAAGAGAGGCTAAGACAGAAATCTCTGTTTAAAGCTGATAGTTTTCAGTTGTAAAAATAGTAATTCTCTTCAGAGAACAATAACTCTGTAGAAACAATTGTTTGCCTCTCTGAAGCATCTTGACACACTTTCCAAATGGGAATTCACACCCATCATAGCCTGTGTTCCCTAGCTAGGTAAGCCAGTGCTCTAGGATGTTAGATGGTCCTGTCAGCATCACGCTACAGCAACAAATGCACCTTGAATTACTCTGCTGTGTCCACCAGCCTGCACAGCCTTCTCAACACAGAATACCAAGTGGTTTGGCACTCTGTTGATATTCCCTCTTGGAGGCTCCAGGATTATGATCTCAATGAAGGCAAAGTTGCCGCTGATCTTACTGGGAGTTAAGCAAGCGTAAAGTCAGCAGAATCCTGCAGGCACCAGGAATGCACAACAACGTGATGCCTATGAATCAGCGGCAAGGTGTCTACTTGCCTCCTACTTGTACAGGCTGCAGATGTAACAGCAGCCCCACATGCAGCTGTAAAACCCAGCTGCTCTCTAGCCAGTGAGAGGGCATGGCAGAGTTCACTGGCTCGCCTTTGCAGCAGCCCACGCTCTAGTGTTCCCCTCAGCAGACTCAGCCGGGCTCCAGCAGCCACCCCGCTCTCCTGAGGGCTACCAGGGCTCCCTGCTGCACCCCAGTCCTTCCCAGCAGGGACTCTTGCCCTTGTGGCCCCATGTCTCGCTCCAGGGATGCAACACTCAAACTGTCTGCAAGGAGTGAGCCTGCATTTCTGAGTGCATCTCCGTATGTGTTAACAAACATTCTTTGTTCAGGAAAGCAGCAGAAATGAGCAAATGTTATACCATGTAATAGGAAACAATGATAATAGCTGTTCTTCTTTTAAGGTACTAGCAGAAAGCATGTTCACTTTTCATCAAAAAAGAACCCTGACAAATAATTCTGAATAAACCTCAAATGCAAGGAAATGGGACCAAAAAAAAGGCTTCTGAAAACTGAAGATTAATTTTTAGAACCTCAGATGGTTCCTTGCAACTTTATTCCGTAGTCATAATCTGCAGTTTTTCGTGTCATGGCACTACTGGGCCATTTAGACAGGATTTGGCTTCTCTAAGATATACCGTGTACATAAGCTGCTTCCAGGCCTCTGGCTTAAGACAGAACACAAACGAAGGAGGAGAAAAATGAAGAATTATAATCACTTGCATGCTATTAAAGTGATATATATATACAGAAGCTAATCTGGCTTTAGACCCTGCGGTGGCTGGTAGGTGCAGTACACAGGACGTGGACTGAAAAAGGTTAATTTTTTCCTCTTGCCTGCCAAATCATTTCTCTACTCCACCCTTGGTGTCCAGCTTTCCAATCCCTGAGTCAGTGTCTGAAGTCAAAACAACCAGCTGGGCCTCACTGAACCTTTCACTGTGGGAAAGCTCAGCTTAAAATGGCTGCATTGTTTCTCTGTAATCTTATCCTGGGTGTTTAATATCCTCAGCAATTCACAGAATTTTCAGGATGGTGTTTTGACCCTATGGGAAATGCTGACCTAAATGGTGTGAAGTTTTTGCTCTTATGTTATAAGGGAAAATATTATGAAAGAGTAAACTATCCATTTACTATCTGTGTTGATATATTTTACCTACCACTTGGAGCAAAAAGCTGCAGGATTGAACTACGTACACCTTTTTTTCCGAATAATTCCTTAAGAGTCGGATAACCCAGTAAGATGAAAGACACAACACTGGAAATGTACCTGTCATAAAGAATGTGTCATAGTAACATCTACTATACAGTGAATAGCTTGTCCCACGATTTTCAAACTGTCTTATAAAATTACTCATGGGCAAAGCACACCGTATCTATTAATGTCTAAAGATCCTTATATAGGAAAAGAAAAAAAAGAAGAAAAAATGTGATTAAGAGTAGGATTACAGGGCACAGGAAGAATCTGAGAACAAGAAGACACAAATTAATTTTGGAGATGTTGTGTTGTAGCAACATTTCCAAAATGTTTAATATCAAGGTACAGCAAACAAAAGCCATGCTTGAAAATAACACAGGAGGATCTCCAAATGCAAAGAAATAGAAGACGTGGCACTTCAGTATGAGCAGTGTGTCACATTCTGAAGGTTGGAAGGAAAGCTCTGCGAGTATTTGCTGTGTGTTGGGCAAACAAGCATGCCTCCCACTGGAGAGCCTATTTTAGCCGTGCTAGTCTCGTGAGTGCACCTGTTGGAGCAGGTGTCAAGGCAGATCTCGTGGGCTGACCTCAGCTTTGGCAAGGAAACCCCAAGGAGAATCCTGTTAATACAGCCTTGTTCTCAGCTGTGGGCTGAAGGGCAGAAATCCTACCTTTGGTGGTGAGGTTTTAATATCAGGCCAATATTGTGACAAGGTTTTTGAAGTCAGTTGCATGGTGAGGACCTGTTCGTGTACCTGTTGTACAAATTGCTCATGCGTACCTGGGGTGGCAGTGGTCAGGCAGGCTGGGAAAAAACGCAAGACTTTGCACAGCCAAAGTGGGCAAAATCCCTAGAGTTTGGTTGATTTAAACCATCAGATTCCCTCACTAAGAAGTTGATGTCAATGCAGTATCTGTGATGACCAGCTTATGATGATGATGTAGGAAAATAACATATTGCAGAAACTGTGAAAAGCTTTGGAGCTTCCCAGTCATTACAGATGGGTGAGTACTGCTGGAGACTAAGCCTTACAGCAGACAGCTGTAGCCTTCTGCTGCTGGACCTTGATGCCCAGTCTATGCCTGTTTATACCCCATTTCTTCTAGGAGACCTTGTTCCTAGATACGGTCTCCGAGTGGTAAGCATTTTTTGTCTATGGGATGTGTAAACATCTTTTATTTAACAGTGCACATTCCTAATCTAGTCTTGCGGGTAGGAGTCTGGGTCTTGAGATACTTGATGACTGGGTATCGTTTCGTGTGCTCAACTTGGAGAATCAGGCAATAAGCATCACCGATGGACAATGTATATACTCATGTATGTAAATTAGATTCCTGCTGTTAAACATATGGCTGTGAAAGATTTGGTCCTCCCGTTTAGGAGGTTTGCCCCCTTAGGAAATGGAGCCCATTTTAGAAAACATAGATATCAGACATCCAGTTCAAGTTTTCACTATTTCTTAGTTTACCTGAAAAATCCCTACTGACTCATTCCTCGGCAATTCAATGTTTGCACATTTCTCTTGCCCATTGCTTGTGAGGGCATCCCTCCTCACCAGCCTGAAATTCAAAAGATCAATTGTGTTACAATTGCATGAAAAAAGAATGTCGCAATTGTGACCACAACATATTATACCAAAAGATCTGTTGCTGATCTGTATAAAGAATGTGAAAGCCCTTCCATAGCTATTTACTTTGGCGTTGTCCATTGTACTGTCCTTGGGCACCATGTGAGGAACATGCAGGCGCCGTACAGGCAATACTTGGGCTTTCAGCTTTCTTGGGAGCCGTCTGCCAGAGAGATCACAGGGCTTGTGCAACTGAGAACTCAAACTGATTAGACATGTGTTTTTAAGTGAAATTGGAAACAAGGAGATCAATGAAGACAGATGCTGCATTATGTATGAAAATCTGCAACTTGGTTAGACTGAGTTTCACATGACAATAGGTCCTAACAGTGGTCTTAATAGAGGAGAACTTTCCCTTATATTAACTTTTTCTACCTCTCCTGTTTCTTGTAGTACAATAGTCCTGAGCCTCTTTACTGTCTAAATCCAAGCGGGTCTCATAACAAGACTTCATAGTTCATAACAAGGCTTTGTCAGATAGTGTAATCCTTAAATCTAAGTAGCCCACTATGAAAATTACAGCAACATGTAAATCCTTGAAACTTGTCTACTGGCACAGCTGACACAAAGTCACAGCTCAAGGGTATGATCCAACCCTTGGAGATAAGTAACTGGCCACACTGCAAGGACTAGGAAGGACGTTGTGTGATGACCTTAGGGCCATCACGCTACTGAAAGATATACTTGAAATCATCTCTTACAGTCAAAGCACCTTGGCATTTGTACTGCTTTGCAGCTTCTCACTGATAAAAACCCACACCTTTTCTAATGCAAAGTTCCAGCCTTGTAGAGAAATATTCCCATAGTCAAAGGCAAACGTCCCTGCCCTTTCAAAAGTTGCTGTATGTGTGATAGGCTGTGGGCCAGTCTTGTATGGCTCCCTGAAATCGTAATACCAAAGCTGTGAGAGATGTACTTCTGAGAGAATCAGAAACTTTTTTGGTTTTTTGCTAAATTACACACAAATATCCTTACATAGTTCATGTTTCCATTAAATCTTTATTCCATTCCCTTGTTAGTTGGACCAGGCAAGTTTGTGATGCCCTCAGCTGTACTGTGGTCTGCTTGTATTCCTTGCTGTTTTAATTTTTCTAGCAGGTATGTTATTTTCATTAGAGAGAGTTTATACTTTTGCTTGTTTAGCTTTAGCCAGAAACGTCAGCTCTTTCTACTTGAAGTCCCCCGTCATGCACTTCTACTGTTTTTCCTCTGACCAAAACATAATCTTTGTAAACCTTACTACCTTCTACAGAAACAAAAACATGTATTTTCCAGTAAAACGTCTCAGGTGCCAAGCACAATCCAACTGGCAATCTGAAGAAACTGTGTCCCAAAAAGGTTGGTGAATATGTGCAAACATGAGCTGTTTTTCTAAAGACACTTGCCAAAGCCCTTCTAACACACCAAGCTTAGAAAAACATTTGGCATCAAGCCCTTCTTCCAGAATTTCTCCATTTGTAGACAGTGGAAAATGCTTTCTTTTCATGTATTCAGATCTTCTGGGTCAATGCATAAGCAAAGCCTTCTATCTTTAGTTCAGCAATGGCTGGCAAACACACCCACTCTTTTAGCTTTTACTTATGATACAAGTCTTTGTTTAGTTGGACCGTTTCAGCTTCCTAGCTCCCCACTGGAGAGGGTATTTTCCAGGGCAGGAGCCACAGGGTGGATGAGATCTTTTGGCTTTTTTCTTTACCCTGGGGGGGGTATCATCCCCTGAACCGCCAACTTGCCACTCATCCTGTGATAAGGAACTTATGGCATTCCATAACAGATATCATATCCCTTTGCATAAAACCCATATGCCACATACTGTGAACAGGTTCAGAGACTGGGAATGAGGATTTCTCAAAGCCAAGCAGGCGCAAAGACTCGTGATGATGAGGGAAGAAATGAAGTAGGGTTACTCTTTTGTGCCACTAAGCTATCTCAGCAATCTGGCTGTATTCTTGGATGTCTCTGTTCCTTCCCATCTGGCTTGCAGGTCTTCCTGTAGACTTCCTGTTAAATTTCATTAGTTACCTATTATACACTGTGGGCTTTTCCCCTATTGCAAAGAGCGAATTTATTAAGCATGGTACAAATTCTGAAGCAGGTCGCAGTATTTCCACAGTAAGCTGGTAAGTAGGGCAAGAGAGCAAGCCAAGTCTATATGAAAATTATACTTCCCAGGCATATCTACCCCCCAGAACAGAATATCACTTGTTCTTACAGCTCCTTCATGAAAAACACTGTATTGGTTTCTGTTAGAAGCCATTGACTCAGCATGTGGATTCTCAGATTAGACTAAGACTAGGAAAAAAAAAAATTATTTGTGGCTTTTTGCTGGTTTCATCTCATTCTACTCACATTTAAGTTATCACAGAAGTAATGATGAAAGACCCCACTGGTGTATTTCTGCAGAAGTCAGGGTACAACATCAATAATCTTTTATTGCTAAAATCTTTATGCAAAGCAACACATTTCTAGCAGCTCATCAGATTTTTTTTGCATAATTTCCTTATCCTGGCAGAAACAGGTGACCAAGAAATGCAAAGAAAAAATAATTTGGGTTAGGTTACAGAGAACAATTCCTTAAGCTATTTATAATTCAAAGTACTTCATAGTTATTGTAAATCATATATTGGTCATACATCCCACATACCCTGGGGGCAATTTACTCCATTGCTTAAACATCAATTAGTTTATAATTATGGCACTTGAATATTAGCAACATCTGTAGGGTAAGTGATCCTGAAATATTTCATCAAAATCCTTGATGTTTTAACTGTCCAGCTATTCCATAAATAGGCCAAGATCCAAAGGCTTTTGTGCATCATTACCCAATCAACAAAACCAAGGACTTTTTTTCTGTAGAAGGTAAATTTTCATACCTATTCATACCAGCTAATAAGGGTCCTTTACAAATTAGGCTCTCAATGACTCTTTTTTTTTTTTTTCTTTTCTATTTGAATTGCTGTAATTGCCCAGAGCTCTCAAGTGCTCAACTCTAGACTAGATGAAGGGCAGGTCTGCTAACATACGTTATGTTCTTCCATCAAAGTGAGTTACTACACAGGCGGGTAGCAACATGCTCTAACGTAGGCAAATCCTGGATGTAAACTTGTCCCATGAACATCATTTCTGGGTAACAGCAGAAATAGTTACTTGGAGTCAGAGTTATTGCTGTGTGCTCTGACTGACAGTAAATTAATAGAAAGTGGTTGGGTTGGGTTTTTTCCGTTCACTTGTGGCTGATAATGAGATGCAAAGTGTCTTCCTGAAGGGTCTCTTCATAGCTATGTAGAACCATAAGAGATTGTGAGATGCAGTCCTTGCTTCCTTCTGATTTATACCCGCCTGTCATTTCTGGCAGCTGTTTGTCTAATTTGTTCCTAAAAATCTGCAAGGGTGGATATTGCACAGACTCCTTTGGTAACCCATGCCAGTACTAAGCTATCTCTTTAGCAACTGCCTGCTCCCCAGTGCTCTGAAACAGGTTTGGCTTTTCAATTTGCTCACTCTCCAGACATAGCAGGACACTGGTGACTCATCTTAAAGCATGCAGATAATACGTGCTTTTCAGAGAAGAACACACTTGGATGAACAATCTGTAAAACTGATGTTTCTTCCTTTTTTGATTAAACTGTTTGGCAAAAAAAAGATATTAACTTTGCTTTCCTGTTAAAACTGTTCAGGAACTCTGTGGGAACTGGTCCCACCCAGCTTGCGGTGACCAGCTGGTTGTCAATCACTCTAAGTTCTCTGTAGGCCAGCTTATTTTCCATATCATTGCAACTGTCCTCCTCTGCGTGCTTATGCTCTCTTGCACATAGGTTGCAGCCAAGCTGCGCGCTTCATCCCTCCCCTGCGCTTGGGCTGGGCATGGGGCTGAGCACCCAGTAACTCTGCCCAGCTGTGCGGCCAGCTGTGCTTCTCCTGGAAACCCTGGGTAGGTATGGACAGGATAGCCCTCCCAGACAAAAGAATTCCTTGCAATTCATAACAGAAACATAAAATAGAGCATAAAAGAAAAAGCAGCAAAAGATAAGAGAAGGTCTACGTGCCTGCCTTTTTGTCCAGTAACAGACAGGGACTGGCTGTTTCATGCAGCTCAGTTGGAGTCTGTGTTTCTCATCTGTTTCCCATAGTAGTTGCCTGTCAACTACTAAATCCTTAAAAAGAAAGTCGCTTTTGTTCCTTTGTTTCAATTTCAGGGGCCTTTGTTATATCCTGAGTGTGGAAATGTGGATTTTTGGCTCGTAAGTGGAAACTCAAAAAAACCCCAACTTTTCCAGAAATTAAACCACCACAACTAAAGGATGTCTGGATTTTTTTTTTTATATGGTCTTTATCCATGGGTTGTTATGTGACCATACTTTAAAACTATTTTCTTTTAATAAGCTCACTTTTTTTATATGGAAGGGAGACAGAAAACTCTCAATAGGGTAAAATTCACTCAGGTATCTTGTCACAATTGGCTGAAGTAAAATTCAAGTTCCTGCAAAATACAATTTCCCCTGGAGACTTCTCTCTGCCACTGGCAGCTAAATAAGTAATATTCAAAACAAGTGCTTCAAATAGCTTGTTTGGGGGCTCTCTCCACAGGCAATGTGAAATACAATGGGCTTGGGAATTTCATGTTAATTCCTTTTAGAATAAGCATGATAAAACTGTGGGCCATTTAGCCAAACAGGAATTTCCCTAGGTGCACATACACTTCCACACATCTCCCAGAGAAATTGAAAGTCACGGGAGAGAGAGAGAGCAGCGCAGTTGGTGGTGATGCACTGGACAATACGTGGCCTCCCTTGCCCCACGCAGCCTCTCTGGAGGTGCAGCCCACGGTGAGGGTGCCCAGCAGAGTCATCCCCAGGGCCACAGGGATGAAGCTTTGGGTTGACACTTCAGTCATAACAATTGCATCTCAGTGCAATGCAAGGGGTGGCCACAGAAATGTGTATGTAGAGCCTGGACTGCATCTCCTGACACCTGCTGCAGAGGTGCTGGGGACACATTGGATTGCTTGATGTTACTCCTGGCTCCCCCTGCCACTGGCCAGGATGGCTGCTAGCAGGGGAGGGAGAAAGAGAGGAAACCTGGCATCCTTTTGGGCAGTTTTCTCCTGCATTGCTTCCCGTGGCCGTGGCAGGAATGAAACAGCAGTGCTGCATTTGGAAGCACCCAGAGGGGCTGGTGTAGCTAGGGGCCCCCATGGCAGCACTGCAGAGCTGGAAGGGAGAGTCTGCTTTGAAGGCTGCAATGGAGAAATGAGAGGGGAAGGAAAAAAGAGATGTTTGGTACAAAATTGAGAGGATCTAGGCTAAGAGAGTGTCTTCTGCGAAAACGGGTAGTGTAATGAGAGAGGAGGGAGTCACTTTTACTGAACAAGCAGCTGGGCCAAGGGTGTGATGAAAGAGAGTAAATCCAAACCAGAGGTCTGGCTGGCAAACTTTGATCCTCTGCAGAGATCTGGTCTTTTTTCTCTGCAGACCTGAGCACTGAAGAGCCTTGTGTAAAGAAAGAGCCATTTTCATGTTTTTTCTGGAGATCAGGAGACTACAATATTTGCATGGAGAGAGACCTCTAAAAACATTTGTGGAGGCACGTGTTTGTTCATTTGTTTTTCCCAATAGGGCTACAGTTTCCATTGTTACGTGCTGCATTCAGGGTTTGTGATGTATGGCAATTGTACAGTTTCACTCCAGCAGAGTTTTATTCAAATATCAAATGAAACTTTAACTTAATGGACGTGTTCAAAATCCTAGAAGTGTTTTTCCCTCTATATTTTAAATCGACATTGCCATGCATTTGTGTATCCTGTGTATGCTGCTGTGCATATGCTTTTCCTGTTTCTTTATGCATATCCTGATGATACGCTATGATAGCACGTTCTGGTAATAGACTGGAATAATAAAAATACTTTTTTTTCTTCTTCTTCTTTCTTAGAAAGAACCACACTCCATTAGCAAAGATGTTGAGAGCTTATTCTTTACTACAGCTGGTAAAGGCATTTATCTAACAATATCATCAGTTCTGAGATGACATTCCCTTCAGTCAAGCTATATGCTCACCTTTCTAAATTTAAAGCTTGCTCAGTGATCGCAATCTCTGGTAGGAATCCATCGGTTGGCAAGTTCGTTAAAGGTGCGATGTTATCTGCAGTTCAGTTTCATGATTTTTCCATGTGCTGCAGTACTGCACAAGAAAAGCAAAGCAGCAGGGGAAGCGTGCATGTTAGCGCGGATAATAGCATAGCAGAAAGCTTCCTGATTCTCAAACAAGTGGGAATTCCTTCTGATAACATGGGATTACAGTGGATTTGCAACCAGGACGTTGGGTTTTGCAAAGTCGGTGTATCAAAGCTTTTTCTCCCCAATGTGATCTGGTTGAGTGATGTTTGCCTGCTCCATTTCAGATGAGAGGTTGGAACTTGGTTTAGGACATTGCCTGCCAAATCTTGTAAAGTGACAGTGACTGCAAGGTGCGGGGCTAAATGGAGGGGGTGATACACACACACTTTTTGCACCATGGAGTAGAGAGGGGCTCTGTGGAGTGAGCATAAGGCTGGGAGGCACAGCATGTGTATGCAGGATCCTGCTCCTAGCTTCATACTGCTGTGTTTGGGGATGTACCATGAGACCCCCTATTAAAGCACAGACTGTGTATATTTGTGTTGCATAGTGCTCTGAGGTACTCACCCACCATCATCCAGAAGGGAGATGTGGGTAGAGAGCATGCAATCTGCCTAGGATTTATGGTGAGATCTTCACCATCAACTCTGTACAAGAAGCTGCCTGTGCCTTTTTCTTCTCTGTTTCCCAGGACAGAATAGTCCTTTATATCTCGTAGCTTAACTTTGGAAAGTTAAACTAAATGAACAATACAATACTAAAATACAAAATGACATTATTTCTAAGTTGTGCCTTTAATTTCAGAGCTGTATGCTGTGGTAGACTGTGACCACTCTTTTGCCCAAAATATTAGATTTAGTGAGTATGTATCCAGGGGAGAAAGGAGCTAGAGGTCAATGGCATTGATGTCACTTTCACTTTGCCTCTATAAGAGTATTAATTAAGCTTCACACAGGCATAAAAGTGAAGGATTGAAATGGTGAATGAAACCACAGTGAAAGGCAATTGCACATTTTCTCATGTTTGCTGCAAGTCTGATTGAGTAAAAGATGGGCCATGCTCTCTCCCCTTTGAGTGTAAGAACAGCTGTAGTGAGTCAGACCAGATATTTGCCTGTTCTAATGTCTCATGCATTATATGGGCTAATAGAACCGTGGGTAAAAACTTTAAATACTAGACAAGCATACACTCTTGTTTGAGTCAGGGTACCCTTCCAGTTTCTGGCAATCTGCAGCTAGGAGTTTCTTCAGCTAGAGATCGTATCCATATCTCCATACTGAATAGTTTTTCATGGAGTTTTGCAGGGCTCCAAGTCACTTCATACAGAGATGTCTTTGCTCTTGAGGATGGGACATGAGAAGGCTGCAGAAATACTAATAACCAGTCCACCAAGAGCTGGTACTTACCAACACTGTGTTGTGGAAAGGAGTTTAACTTCTTTGGTGTTACTCGTGACTCTCAGCTCTTCAATGTTACTCATGACTCCTACAGATAGAAGAAGAGAATTGGGTCTTTTTACTATATTGTTTAACAGGCAGTGTCTGTGCATGCAGGAAAACCTTTAGATTTAGCATACACTGTTTTTTGATGAGGAGCTATTAGCCTCCACCTGTTAACCATAAATTCCTTTCAGAAACTAAATTAAAATTAAAGGTCGTGAAGACTGCATACAAAGTCAGTAATTGGTATGAAATAAGGATGAAGTGCACTTTGCATCACTTCCTAAATGGCAGCTTCTGGTACTTCTCCTGACCAAGGATTCAACAGAAGCAAAATTCTACAAAGGAAACAACACTTTGTAGGAGTATCCAGGGTACTGGGTATGCACATACAAGGCTTCTTACCAGAAGTGTATCTGCTTAGTTCATTTACACTTTCTAAAGGGAGGTACTGTAACTGATTTTGATCATTCCACCAAGCCAAATACAAGGAGAAGCAATATTTTATATTCCTTAATTATACAAACTTTCCTTTTGGCCACATGTTATACATAATTCTGCATGTGCCCAGAAAAAAAATAAGATTAGATAATCCTACATGTGCCTCAAAGCCCCCACTCCCTGATATGAGTCTTTCTCAGTTCATAAACTCTTCAGGTGACTCTTAGGGGATTGCTTGTACATTGTCATTATTACGGTACAAGAGCTTGTACCCTTGCCAAATTCCCAGAGATTTCCTTTCAAATTAGATTGCATGCTCAGATTCCACTGAAAATCCTCAGCCTCTGTATTAGCATAAGTGCTGTTCAGGTCAGAAATACAGTTTGGTCCTTCACAGAAAAGCAGAATTTTCAGAAGAAATGCAATGCTATGATCTAATGATTTAGACTCACTATTTTTGTAAAACATAAAAAATTGGCAGTATTCTCTCTTTGGTAATCCTTTCTCAGAAAAACTAAGCTTCTTAATAAATCTCAGTAGTCATGGATGGAAATCCACCAACTGCAACAGTGTTTATTGACCTTTCCAAAGTGTTAGATTTAATTAGACTTTCATTAGTACAACTGTACATAAATTAGTTAAGTCAGCTCTTCTCCACGTTTGCACTGATGAGGTTCTCAGCTTCATTTAGCCTTGACTGGTTCTACACTTTAAAGGACATGTTCGCATTTCAGTCTGCAGTGTGTTGTGGAAATACCTGAGCTGACTGGGATCAGTTTAATTGCAGTGGCCTGGAGATGAGCAGAGGGCTTACCCCTGCCACTTCTTGGCAGGCTAGTCTGCAGTTTGACTATGTCCAGCATTTGAGCAAGTTAATTTAAAGCCAGCTTAGCCATCTCTGCACTACGCTACGGTTGTAGTGCACCATGGAGGTTTAGTGGTGCTCGCTGCTTTGCTCATGTGATTATTCAGTAAGCCTGCTGAGGGAGTATCTTGCACCAAAGGAGATATGAGTGGGATCTGCATTATATACTTCTCTGCTTTCTTCCATGCTTTCAGTGTCACACCAAAAGTGGCTGTAGTCAGGTCCAGGAGAGTGTCTGGTTTTCTCCAATGATATTATTAGAGCAGAGTGGCTGTGGAAACATGACTAGAACATGTAGGAAGTCTTTGTCTACCCAGTTTCAGTCTTAGGGTGGACATGTATCTCACCACATCAAGGGGAGCATGGAGTGGGAATCAGAGAAAAATACCTGATGTCACACTAAACACAGGTATTTGAACCTTTAGTTGCATTACCATGTTTATTATGACCTGTCAAATCGCTTATAGTACTTTTTCAGGATATTTTTCTCCTTAGTAACACTGTCTGAAGTTGTGAGAATACCTTTCCATAAAATACCTTTCCATATTTAAAAATACTAGTGGTAGCCATATGCCCATGCACTCAAATACATGCAAATTGGTATTTCCATGATAGTTTATTTAATTCTAGTTATGCAAACATACAGTGTAGTAAGGGCTACCAAAATTTATAAAGTATTCAAAATGTTTCTGTTAAATTATTTCTATTATGAACACTGAACTACAGTGCTTTGACAGGAATTTTATTTCTACTGAAAATCTTTATGTGTGCATGTTGGAAAGGGTGTATATATGTATATAAAAGTACTCATTAATGTAGATAGTGCTTGGAATGGTAATGTAGAAGTCCATTTGACATCTCTTTCTCCAGAAGGTCATACTCTGAAAAGTGCTGGGATGTAAGTTTGAAAGACCTCAGAAATTTCTCACCACAGTTTGTCACAAGTCAACCATGTGGATGTGTATATACAGTGTTGTATTGGGTCTGGCTGAGCTGGTTTTCCACACAGCAGCAGTGTTTTGTGCTGGGAGCTAGAAGGGTGCTGATAACACACCCGTGTTGTGACTACTGCTGAGCAAGGCTCACACAGCTCTTCTCAACATTCACCCCCCCAGTGGGATGGGGTGGGCAAGATCTTGGGAGGAGACACAACCAGGACAGCTGACCCAAACTGACCAAAGGGATATTCCATACCATATGACGTCAGGTCAGCTATAAAGCTAAGGAGAAGGAGGAGGAGGGGGGGGCCATTCCGTTGTCCTCCAGAGCAACCGCTACGCGTCTTGGAGCCCTGCTTCCCAGGGAGTGGCCAAACATCGCCTGCTGATGGGAAGTAGAGAGTAACTTTGTTTTCCTTTGCTTCCGCGCACGGATTTGCTTGGCTTTGCTTCTATTAAACTGTTTTTTTGTTTCTCGTCTTATTTTCCTCCCCTTTCTTTTTGCTCTGCTGAGGGGGGAGAGGGGAAGGAAAGGGGGGCGATAGAGTGGCTTGGTGGGCACCTGGCGCTCAGCCAAGGTTAACCCACCACAATTGTAGATCCCTGTGAGCCATTCAGCCTCCCTAGATGCTCTTCATACACTATGAAACACTCATTTAGATTTTCCTAGCTTCTTTCTTGGAGGCTTTAGTTAGTGAATGAGTTAAATCTGCTGGTATTTGGAATATCATTTTTCAGAAGGGATGTTAGGAAAAACTCCATTAGGAGGGTCTTGTATCTCCGGAATAGGTCACCCAGAGAGGTGCAGAAATGTGCTTATTTGAAACTTTTCAAAACTTGACAAAGTCATGGCTCTCCTGAAATACTGCCTTCCTTTCCACTGGTGTTCTCTATTTTTTTAAGCAAAATACTTTGCTTTCTCCCCAATGTTTATATACTATCATTTTTGGTATTTCATATAGTTTATGACCAGTGCGATAATTTAGTCTAATCATCTGTGTAACACAGGCTACAGAACTTGACCAGGATTTCCTGGTGAAAGCTGTCTTGTAATTGACTGACAGTGTAGACCATAAGCAAGCAATTCCGTCTTGCTGTAAGAATTTTGGGTGGTAGTGCATGCGCCAGTAATATGGAGGGTTGACCCAAGAGATAAGTATCCTTACCGCTGCTAACTTGTGGTTCGTTACCTGAATTTTTCCAGTTAGTTTTTGTACATTTGTTTCTCCCGTATCTGATAGTCTTCCTCTGCAGTGTTTACAATCAGAATTAAGACATTGTTTAGTACATTTAATTCTATTAATTTCTTGCTATAAGAATCTTATATTTTTACAATATCATTTTAAGGTTGGTACAGGATCCAGAACTCTGTTACAATCTGTATTGATGCAGGCTTGCAGAAGGATGGTTAAGGGATGTTGCTTCTGTTTACTGTTCTGGTATGAAGCAGTAAAGCAGAATTCTTGAAAAAGCATTTATATATATATATGTATTTTAAACAGCTGTGGCCTCAGCAGGGACTTCAGGGTACATTCTTCAAAGCAAAGAATCAGTTTAGTTCATTTTCTACTACTCACATTGAGCAAGGTTAAATTGTACTCCTCAGCTACTGACATTCCCTTTTAGACTGAAAACTCTTCAGAGCAGAGAGTGTGACTTGTGTTTACTTATGAAGTCACTCACTGCCCTTTCACGTGCAGCAAGATACATAACAAGAGGTATGATTTGCAGAAGAAGATCTTCAGAATTATTCAGAAAACTGAATTATTATAGATTTGTAAAAGTATGCAATAAAAGTAATGTTAGAGAAAACATTTCAGATTGATAAATGGATTTTTTCATTCCCTGCTTGCTCAACCATTTCAGAGGGGGAATCTTTTTTTTGTGGGATTTCTTAATCTGTCTGAATCAACGTATACATAATTCCTGATGTGATTCAAATTATATTCCCAAATACTACTATTGTGAGGACTACCATGGCACATCTGAAAACTGCTCAGCTGCACAGTAGATTAATTCCTAGATTTTTAAAGCTAGCCTTAGGTTTGTTGAGGGTATCATCCCATACATTTGCTCACCTAGGCTAAAGTGCAGGTCAAGCCCAAGGCTACAATACTGGAACATTTTAAGATCCCATCAGCCAGAACAAACACTTAGAGTAACAGGAATCAGCTCTGCCATGACAAATGCCGTAATGCTGAGAGGGTAAGGACAAATCCACACATGGATGTGATACCTCGGTGGGGGATCGGAATTGCACACTAGTTTTCAGAAGATCCCAGTGTTGTGTTGCTGTACCATGATGAAATAATGAAAGCTTGATGTAAGCTTGATGAAAGCTTCTGATTACTTTTTTCATTGGTTAAGTGTGCTGTCATTCGATACCCTGATGGAGAGATTTTTGGTGGGGAGGAGTTGAGCCCTGTGAAACCTCAAAGCACTTTCTTTCCATTGTGGGCAGCTCAGTTAAGCTCTTATTAAACTCATCTTTTTCTAATTTTGTAATTCACCTCCAGACATTTGCTTTTGCTCCAAACACAATATTAGCTGTAGATGTTTGTCTGTGTTTGTGGTGTGGGTTGTTCCATTGCTTGTTGTTGTCTGGATTATCCTTTTCTACTGTCAGGTATCAATTAAATATTTGATCCTCCTTTGGCTATAAAATAGCTTGCTAATCATCAGACTAATGCTCTTGAATTTGGGACTTGATTGAGGTTTACTGGTGAAAAATGCATGTATTTAGATGCATTAGAAACAACATCTTCTTATTACAACTTTTGTTTACATGCAATGATCCATAAGCTAAATTTTCTGGCATTTAAGTCAAACTTAGCTGAAGTGAATTCAATTCAGTATTATTTCTTAATCCACCAGCATGTGGTTCCCTTTTCCTGGAAAAAAAACTTTTCAAATCAGTTGCTCAAAATGTATCAAGTGACGAACTGCAGATAGCAAACTGAGCATTTGTTTGAGTTCCTGCTTATTACAGCAGTCTTCTGGAAAGTGTTTGTGCTTAGGCTTTTAATAAACTCCCTCTAGAGATCAATTACCATTATTTGTCTAGTTACTCTGGATAAGAGGTTTTGGGGGGGGTTGTTGTTTTTGTTGTTGAAATGTTTTGTTAAACTGAAAGAGTCTTGAATGCTTTTATTCAGGCAGAATAAAAAGAGAATGGGAAGCAGAACACAGTATCTCTAAGGAAAAATAATAATTGAAATAGTCTTAGTAAAAGGACTCCGCAACGTTACCAGGTCTTGTAGGACAATTGTCTCTGTGTGTTTTAGGCTTGTTCACAGGTAGCCCAGAATGTAGGTCAGCAGAAGGAGATGTGTAAGAAGGAGGATAAACACCGATAAGTTAATACTCTTGACAAAGTTTTCTCACTACAAGATTTCAGTATAATCAAAACCAGTTTAGTATTTGAGGAAAAGCACCATGAAATGGAGTAATGGAATTAGCTTTTATGTTTTTCCAGGGACCTAAACCACATTTCCTGTCACAACTGTATATTATTAATATAAGGCATCTGCTAAATCGGAGCTGCCCTAAAATGTGCACAAATATCATATGTCTGGTTTAAATCATTTATTTTTTGACGTTTGCGGTAGAAAACTAAAACAAGATGCTGCCTCAACCCATCATAAAAAAGAGCATGATTTGGATACAGCAAGTTTTCAGCATGGTCTCGCAGACAGATAATATAATTTTGTTAATTTAGCAGCCAGGACTGTTACTGCCTGCGTTTTTATGTCTTGCTTCCCTTTCATTTTGTATTCTGTGGTTGCAGCAATTAGTTTCCAGTCACAGAGGGAAATGAGCAGCTATCTTGGAACTCACTCACTTTCCCAGCCCCCTTGTCCTTTAGAACTGGGAGTAGAAAGTTGTTTGTTTTCTGATTTTTGGGGTGGTGAGACTTAAGTCATCTTTCCTCACATTGTAGCCAGCCTCCACAGGCTTAAGGCAAAGGGCCCAAAATCTGATAATGAAATGGGATCATCTCAGAAATATAATGTCCACAATATTATTTCCCAGGGGACTACTCCCCTACCCAGATATATTTCCATGTTAATACCCACTCTGAAAAAACTATATTCCTGCATTTTATTATGTTGATTACTTCCACATATACCAAGGATGACAGAGGCTTCTTTGGGAGCCAGGAAAGCCTGGAAGCCTGGCACTGGGTCCCGGACTGTGAACTAGGACAACAAGACTCAGAAATTCCTGTGTAGTTTCCTCAGCCCTTTCCCAAAGGCCTGCATGGAAGGGCTCTGGATAGCGTCACAGGTGTCCGTGTCTGTGTGCTGCTTGTGACACGTTAGCCTCATCAGTATGCTGAACAGTGGGAGAGCGTATCTGAAATCCCCCTTGATTACACTAGATGACTTGCCAGAGGCCTTGAAGACCAGCATAAACTTTGGCCAAATGCAGCTGTAAGCTGAGATAATGTGAGCGCCCTGACATGGAGATCAGTTCCCTGCAGAGCTGATCAGCTGGTTTTCCAGCCCTCATCGATTCGTTCTGTCACTGTGTCTTCTTCCTCCACCACATGCCCGTGGTGCCAGTGATGCTTGACCACCTTGGCCTTGATCTTCACTCTGTCCCTTCTCCTGAACAGCTCCACCCATTCCCACAGATCGAGCCCTGAAAATATCCCCTCAGTGCTTTAAAGGATTTGCTCTTAATGAAAAATGAAAACACACTGAAACAGATAGTGTGAGGAGACTCTCTTCTGCTTTTTTCATTACTTTTATTGCAACTTCTTTTCATCCTTGGTCTGTTGTGTTCCCTTGGCTGTGTTATGTCTAATTTAGGGATTCTGAGATGAAAGGATAAAAGTGCTGGCTGGTTCATGCCTGTAGTGCTGTGCAGGTTTATAGCAGCTGAGCATCTGAATTCGTGTGTGCTAAAAACCCTTTTGCAGACTAATCAAGTGACATTTCACATACAGGGGGAGTAACTTGCCTATCCAGCTGTACAGCTGGTTTAAGCACTGAATGTTTTGGCTGTAAAATAACAATGCTATCCAGAACCCAGTAGTGAAAGGAGGATTTTTATAACCTATTTCTTAGAAGCAGATTGGAGGATCTGAAAGCCAAACTGGATGTTTAAAGGTTTGCACATCTACCAGGATAAAGATTTTGCAATTAGAGGTAATTAATTATTTCCTTTGTTGGAGAACCAAAACCAAATCCTGCTTACCCAATTCAGATTACAAAAAAAGAACATATTGTTTGGAGTTTACTCTTCAATGGGGCTAGTTTTTCTCTATATTTCACCCATCACACTATAATCCTCTTCAGAGAAAAGAAAGAATAAATGTTCTCATTAAATTCTGAAACAGACATTTTTTTCCGTCAAGTTGCTCTTCCTTTGAAGAGGCTAATATCCGATGATGGAAATCGTAAAGAATACATAAAAAAGCTTTGTAGAGAATGATTTACTTAAAATTACACTGTCAAAGAGCTTTTCATAATAATTAAAAAAAAAATCACAATGTTTGTGATGAAAACACTATTGAAACTGCAATCTGCTTACTCACCTGGTGGTATTTTCATGTTCTTACTTAATGAACACGCTCTGTTTTGTTATTGTAAGGCTGCCTGGGAGAGCTGGGCTGGTGGCATTGACTGTTTCCTCAAAGACAGAAGTCTTAATTGAGCAAATCAGTCCTATTCAGCAGGCTACTTGAGCATGCTCTCAAATTCCATTAATTCAAATGACTTTCTGAGCTGGAGACTAAAGGGTCCCTAGCAGACATACACGGCATTTTTGCTCTCGTGCTTTGCAGTAGAATTTTGGGTATAGCGTGTGTGTCAGGGTGAAACTGGATCGGATGGAATAGGAATGTTCTCCTCAGTAGCTGTGTACAAGCAGTTCTGATTTCCCTGTGAGAGCAACATGTGTTGGTGTCTGTGGGAGAGTAGACTGCTGGGTGAACAAGAGTTACCTCTTATAGAGGACAGAGAGCAGTTTAACACCTACAAAATCAAATTGTTCTGGTACTACGCCAATTCAAATGTGAAGTCCCTTAAGAAGGTAGACATGGTCAAACAAGGCTTCTGTGGACTGTTATGAACTTGGATTTTTTCTCTCAAAGAGTGATTTCATCATTCCTGGAAGCCCATCATATAAGTGTGCCTGATGAAACACACCTCTTGGCTGCCAGGTGAAGAAATACCTTTTCCTTAGTTAAGGAGTGTCTGTCCAAATGAAGAAAAGCAGCTCCACACTTAGGAGATCTATTTA
Organism: Eurystomus gularis; assembly: GCA_013400335.1. Taxonomy (NCBI): domain Eukaryota; kingdom Metazoa; phylum Chordata; class Aves; order Coraciiformes; family Coraciidae; genus Eurystomus; species Eurystomus gularis. The sequence goes on from VZZY01015302.1 coordinate 110,988, forward strand.
TATATAGGAAACAGGTTAATTCGGACCTGTATGTTGTTCCTACCTGAACATGTGAAAAAAACCTTCCCTCTCATACCTAGAAAAAACTTGTCTTAGCTGGGAAGTAACTAATCTGGAGAAGTGTAGTCTGAAGTAGGGAATGGTTATATACTTCTCCAGGCCTGTTGCCTGTCAGAGTGTTACTGTGGGGCAGAAAATGTCCCAGAGAAGATCACGTCCAATTTTGCTGGTGCTGTGCTAGTAGGCTAATACCAGTTGTATGAGGGCAGCTGTAAAACTAAATGGTGCTTGTACCAGTTTAACTGAAGTCCCCTGAACAACAAGCCAATGTTTTAAACCTGCTTTCCTGCCCCGCTGCTGCTGGCTCCTGCTGTCTTCTCTCCCTCAGCTGCAGAACATCTCAGTAGCCCATTCTCTAATTCTAGTTTTCTAATATATCTACTATCTACTGTAAGTAAGGTATTAGAGACTCTGGCACTTTGAGATGCTCTGATTGAGATACTTAAATTGCTATGTGGCCAGTACAAGCTGGCAGCCAGCTCTTAAAACAATGTTAGAAAAGAACGCATTGCCCTGGGAAAGTGGCATTACCTTGTGATAATTTTTAAAACCTTCACCTATTCTGTGTGCTGTTAAGAAAAATATGCTGTGGGCCATACCAAAGAAATATGTATCCCACAGCTAAGTCTACATGATTGATTTTTTTTTTTTTAAACACACAAGTTCAGACATGGTTTTCAAGCATAATGGATAGAGAACAATGTCCTGTTTGTGTGGGTGTGTGCATTGTCGAGCAGGCGAGGTTTAAGTGACTGCAGATTTTTGAATGGGAATCAAAAAAGGTCATCTGGAAACGGACAACATTTGCTCCTGCACAGTTTGTGACTAAACATCTGGGACTTCCAGAGGATACTAGAAAAAGGTACTAGTAGTAAACAAGATTTTGCTGGTTTCTTCCACAGAAAGAGCAACACTAAGAATAAAAATGGTAACAGGTTAGAAAATGATCAAAATTTGTGCTATATGCACTTAAGCTGCTTTTAACAATTATGTTCTTTCTTGGTTGTTTTTTTTTTGCCACACTCATAGCCTCAAAAATTGAGTAGTTCTAATGAAAAAGAAAAGACACTCATGTTATACAGTAGTGGAAAACAAACCAATTTGTTGAAAATTACTGTTGAAAAGTATTCTTCGCTAATAGGTCACATTTATTCTCTTGAAACATTGTGCAAATTTTTAAATTCTTCTGAGGCTGTAGTGAATGTTTTTCATCTTTACAATAATGTTTTGAAGAATCACAGATAGCAGGCATGTCAGAAGGGGAACATAAGTACCCTCCCAAAGCAGTTTTTACCATAATATCATACTTCTCTACCTATTTTCTCCCCTCCTCAGAAAATAAAAAAAAATAAATTACTTGCTTTCAAGCTATAATAACTTAGCAATTTCTTTATTTATGCCCTTCAAGAAGGTATATGTCATACTTACAGTTGTTTCATCTGCCTCTTTTCTGCTAATTCCGCCCGTTTCAGAAAATGGACATAAATGAGAGTAGCTATTGATGTGAAGAATACTGATGCATTATTTTAACATATTTATTCACTGTAAACATTCATTAGTTAAAAAGGAACGCTTTTCTCAAAGCACTTCCCAGCACATTCTTAAAACACAATTATCCAAATAGACTACTCCAAGAGCAGGCATCGCCCAGGCATTAATAACCCAGTAGCTGAAGGCTTGTTGGCTTTCTTACCAGAGCCATTCTCACAGTTTCTCTTGGTTCGGGAAAGCAAATGTGCCTTGCAGCATGCCCTGAAGGATGATAAAATCAGACTATTATTGGCAATAGTTAGTCTTTAGAGGGGAAGCATGAAGTATTGTTCTGAGCACAAGACAAAACCTGAAACTCCCAGTCCTGGCTCTTACTGTGATTCTCTCCAAGGCTTTGGGTAAAACACTTGATCTCTTCACCTTATTTTCCTTATCTGTAAAATGGTGATAATATCGCTTTGTCTTGCTGAGTAATTTTACAAGATGTTAGAAAATTAATGCTTGAAAAACACTTTGATGATAAAAAGTGCATTTTAAATGTGAGATTTAATATGAACAGCTAATAAGAATGTGTTCTGCTCTCTGTTATAAAGTAATCGGGACAGATTAAAAGCTTAAGTCATACCACAGGACCTACAACTGTGTTTTTAGAGTGATCCACAATAACATTTCTTCAGAAAAAGCTATAGAAAGTGGAAACCAAAAATACTTCCCACTGTTTCCTTGTGGTAAGCATGTTGCAATAGAAATGGTGAAGAGAGATATTGTTCAGAATATTTTACTCAAAATGTCCACAGAGTGTTTCAGCTGAAAACAGACTGAGAACTCAGTGGAGAGTCGTATTGGGCATGCAGTTGCCTCTGAGTGTAGGTCAGCAGCAGTCCTGCAGCTCAAGAGTCTTTCTTACGTGTTGCAAAGTAGCCATAGATCAGGTGGCAGCAAGTCTGGAGCAGAACAAAGCAGACCATGGAAGTAGCCAAAAATGGTTCTCAAAGACCACACTTTTTTAAAAAAAGCAATTTCAACCATGAGTGGAATGGAAGACCTTCCTTGTTTAGCCTTGTTCTCCATGTACAGGCTGCAGCTCTGAATGATGAGGCTAGTTGAGCCAAGCCCATTGTCTGACCCTTGCTCTACAAACTACCTTTTGGAGAAAAGGCTGTGAACATCCAGGTGAATCATGGGCTAATTCTAAAGAAGGACTGGCATCTAAACCAGAAATTGGGTAAACTGGAGGTACCTAACTGAACACTGCCCCTTAAAACCACTTAATGCCAGTGGTGCTGAAATGCTCTAACATTTCCCTGTTTGACCCAAAATATATTCAGGCACTTGGAGCTCTGCTTTATTTCTTGTCCAGACGCCCTGTGTCCCAGGGAGCGCTGTGAAAACTTGCAGGATGTCTCTGACTTCAGTAACCTCCCCAAGGGCTGCTAGGGGTATGCTTGCCTCAGCAGCCAGAGCAGGTGCTGCTCTCCTCACCCTCAAGGCAGCCATCACAACTTTATATTTGAAATACAAATGCTTAGGCAGCTTTGGCACAACATACAGCTCAGAGCAAACCTCAGGATGTGAAAGTGACATTGTATTCTCTTCCGCCTTGGAGTTTTCACCTGTCTCCATAACAGAAGCCAGCTCATGAAAAACAATGTAGTGAGGAAAGAGAGCTCTCCACTTGTCCGTATAAGGGGCTACCACCTGACAAAAAAAGGAATGCAGGATGCTTGGGGCCAAAAAGAGAAAAAAAAATGCAAGTGTGGTGCTGTACCTAGTATCTGGGACACTCACAAGGGAAAGGATTTTTCTGGTTTTTGATCTTCCATAGAATTGTCTTTGTATTTTGCACTGCACCTCAACTGTGTAAACCATGGTTCAGAGATTATGACTCTCAATTGTCTCCTCCAGGCAGCCTAGAGGCTGATCTGTCTTGTAGGTCTTGCATTGTTTGGATGGGCTGGTCCTTACTCTGTTCATTTTCCATGTCAAGGAACTAAATAAGACAGGAAGATTATGGCAGTTCATGGTAGTTGTGAGGTTTGAAACCCATCCCAAATCTACAGTAGTTAATGAAGACATTGCACACTGAAAGCAGCACCTTGTCCTGGGGCAGCCATTTGATGTATTTGCAAATCGTGTTGCAGTTATAAGCCACAGTTGGCAATGACCCACTTTTTTATTGTATACAATGTTACTCAGTTGATTTGTGCTAGTCGCAGAGCAAAATTTTGGCATTTCAAGTAGCTGTAAATATTTATGAGTTAAATGCAATTTTTGCTAATATTTTAGCACCATTATGTGAAAAGATTATCCACAAAGGGTGAGATGTTGCTGGCGTTTTGCGCAGGCATCAAGAGAGCTTTTGAGTTCTTTTTCCTATTGAATAATCTCAAGCACAATCTAAAAAATGCTTCAACTATGACAGAGCACTTTGTATCATTTATACACATTTATGGCCTGTTACATAAACACAGAAGCAAAATAGAGGTCTGCATCCTAAAGTCAGGTTTTTTATGACTTGGAAGCCCATACTGGAGTATTACCTTCCCTTCATGAAAAGGTGAAACATAAAATGGAGATAAATTAGGGGGAAGTCAATGCACAAAGCAAGAAAACATACAAAAGCATTTGTTTTCTGAAATATCCTTAGAGGAAGGCTTCTCCTGACCAGTAATATAACATTGTCTTAGTTCTTAAGATGTTATCCATGTAGGAAACCAGCTACAAGCTTTGTATTTACAACACAAAGTGGAAAGAACTGCAGACTGATCTAAGCGTGCAGGCATATAAAGGGAATGGGACCCTGCAGCCATAAGGCCACAAATGCATCAGGTAGCCAAGGAGCATGTGTGTGGCCAAAAATATAACTGCACTGACTTGAGTATTCAGTGAATTTTTAGTATCTGTATTGTGGTAGGGCTTAGAAGGAAGGAGTGGCAATTTAGGCATCATTGACTAGGCCTCACAGACTCACGGAACAAAAAGTCCCTGAAGAGAGGGCAGCCTGAATTGTACAGGAAATATGGGTATTGCTCATGAAACTATGATGTAGCAAAATCCATTCATAAAAGATACCAGAATGTATGCAATCCACTTAAAAATGTTTGCAAGAAATAATATTTCTACCAGAAAGTTGCCATAAAAGACTGAGGTCTCTATCTTTGCCTGACTGCTCTGAGAGATAAGTTTCCAAGTCCTCTGGTTCTGGTTCTGTCTGAAGAGCTGGCTACTCAATAGGGCTATATTGGCTCAATTTTGATGTTGTGAACAGTTAGCTTCACTGAGTCCTCTTAGTTCCACAGGTCTTAAAAAGACAAAAGAAAAATATTCTGCCAAATCGAAATAATCCACCTGGAATGTATTCTTGCTCTTTCACAAGGCAAACAATAAGGGATAAATCAATAAAATACAGGTTGTTGTGGTAGCTGAAATGATCCTTTCCGGGCTGTTCACATAGCGAAGCAATGTGAAGAGATGAAGAGGGTAGAAAATTCGCTCAGTAGGCAGTGAGAGGCCATTCTGTCTGAATATTTTTTTGCCAATTATCATATAGTAATCTGAGATGTATTTTTTTGCTACATTTATTCTTCACTGAACTGATTAAAAAGGCAACGTTTTCAGGAATATAGCTATGGATTAAATATAGATGTGCACAGATAGGAGTTATTTCCTATGCCACTGAAAAAGATGTGTATAATATGGTATAACAGAATGAGATTTGCATCTGATTTACAACCTCAGTATAACTAAATTTAAAACACCTTTTGGATCACATTTTGTCAGCTACTTGCTGTTGGAGGTCAGGTGAGAGTCTTGCCATCGTTTGTAAGAATGTAAATTCTAATTGAGTAAACCGGCTGTGATCTGGCCTTTTTTCCTGAATTTCATTCCACTCTTACTTAAAAATGGTAAGAAATGGAATACATGAAGTAGGGACTTTCTTGAAGAATCCCTTCTCCCATGGACCATCAATTCTGCCTAAGGAAGACTGAGATACTGAAATACTGAGGTGTTTAAATACTCCAGTAGTGGATTATCCACTTCCTTTCTAGGAATCATGGGAGGTTTCAATATGATGGCTAAGGTATGTAGGAGTTGACTCACCACCCCCTTAACTCCCATCATTTCACACTTAAAGAGGGTGGTGAGACACTGGGACAGGTTGCCCAGGGGGGTTGTGGATGCTCCCTCCCTGGAGATGTTCAAGGCCAGGTTGGATGGGGCCTTGAGCAACTTAGTCTAGTGGGAGGTGTCCCTGCCATGGGAGGAGGGTTGGAACTAGATGATTCTTGAGGTCCCTTCCAACCCAAACCATTCTATGATTCTGTGATTCTAAGCAGTATTATAAAAAAAGGAAAAAAACGCTTTGTGTTTAATAGCTGTCTACTTAGAAACTAAGCCTCAAGCATGGTTAACTAAGACTCAGACATGATCAAGGTAGCACAGTTAAACCTCACCCCAGCTGCAGTAACTGTACACAGGTGGACTCTACATCCACGGTGAGAGCAAGGCTGTATGACTTCACATACAATACTGCTTTCATTGGAGGGAAGAATGGGTAATCAGTAAAGAAATCCATTAAAAGGCTCTGACCAGGAGCCATGGTTTCCAGGGATTTAGTTAATCAGAGCAGGTAGTGTATGGATGAGGAAGCCTCTGAAATGTTCAATGTGAATCCAAAAGTGAGCTGCTTAGTTATAATACTGTATTAATTTACTGTATTTTTTTCCAAAAGTAATGCTATGAATCCCCAGTCAGAAGCACGATGGTAATTTTCCAGCCTCAGACCATGAAACAAGTTCTCAAAAATGCAAAGGGATTCATTAAAAGGAAGCCAGGAAAATGATTGTATCTGCACGCACAGAAACACTGACTTTGCAATTGCAAGGATCTCTTAATAAACAATGTCTACATAGATACAGCTAAAGGTGATGGGGAAAAAGAATGCTTGGCACTTCACAAAGAGCCAATTTCAGGGTTAGGGGACAGAGAAGAGAGGAACCTGTAAAGATGGAGCTGTCTGCAATGCTGACCAGCTTAGCATAATGTTCGCTTCTCATTAAGCCAAGCCAAACAAGACAAAAAGGGCAAGCTTGCACATTGTCTTCCCAGAGTCCATAACTTCATGCCTGAGATCTCCAGAGGGAGGGTTCGTGTTAACCTTAGTTGTGTCATATTTACCTTGGCTATTGGAAGACTTACTTGGCTCTCTATGTAAATACCACACCTTTTTTATTTCTGACTCTCCCCATTTTAATACTGCTGTTTTGCTACGTGGAGATTTCTTGTCATAATTGTGATTTCTTCTAAATATACATGGCTCATCCTCCTGTCTGCTGCTGAAATTCTAATCTGCAGACACTCACTGGGTGCTGATCGTGTCCCATGATTCAGATGTTACACTCAAGGGGCATTACTGTGTGGTTTCCAGTGGGTGAATGAAAACAAGAGGCTTAATTCAATGCTATGAGATATCAACCTGTGAGGGAAAGCTTGAGGGCAGTACTTGTAATTCCCAGGGGGACTTTATATTCAGAAAAGCAGTGAGAAGCCCTCTGCTTTAGCCTGCCTGAGGACTCTACTGCGGGATTCATAAATATGCATTTTGTAACCGCATGTAAAACAAATGACAAGTTGAAAAAGGGCTTCCTCAAAAATGTGAGCTTCGGTTTACTTTCCCAGCTGCAAAATGTCTCAGTTGCCCACCTCATTGCCTTTTATGCCCCCACTGTGCCTTGTTCCCAGGGCCACGACAAGGCCCTAGAAATGAAGAGTTCTGTAATAAGCTTACCTCAGACAAACTTGCACAGAAAGGCAATAGTAAGGGCCCGTTTAAAAGGTCACCTGCTACCTCTGCCCTCCTTAATTCTGGAATTCTGTGCTTAAGTTTCTGATGACCACATCTATAGCTGATCACATAAGAAAAGGAGACTCTCACCAAACCGCATTTGAACGTTAAACTCAGGTGCTATGCCAGCTTCAGAAGAGACAGAAATAAAAATAAAAAGGGGACATGAACATCTGCTACAGAGGGACTTTCTTCTAGTGATGCTTGAACTGATCTGCAGGAGGCTGGCACTGTACCCTCCGTCATTCATCAAGGCTATGGTGAGCACTCAGTGCCTTCCTACTAGCTCCCAGTAGTGAAGACAGACATGGACCTCTTTGGCAGGTTGTTGCCCCTGCACTCTGTAGCCATTCTGGTGGTAAGAGTGGTGCAAACCTTCAAGCAGAAGCGGTGCTCTGAATTTATCCCAGAGAAAAACCTCTACCATCAGAAATCATCGTTCTGCCCAAGGTGGATTGGTATTTTTGACCTCGGAGAAACCTGCTGCATGTGTACACAGCATCACTCCGCTTTCTTCCCAAGGGGCAGCTGCCTTGAAGAGGCTGCCAGGCCTGTGAAGCTGCTGGGACACAGGGCAAGAGATATTAAAAAAATTTACCACCTTGCCAATCAAATGAGAACTGGGGCTTTCTGCTGCTGCTTTTCCAGGAGTTTTGCTCTCAGGTTCCTCCGCTGCCTGTCAGTGACTATAGCAGCAGCAGAACTTGGTTTTTATTTGTGGCATCTAAAATAGTGAGGGTCATGTTAATGCATGGGTTTTGTGCCAGCAATGTTCAGCAGCTTGGTTTACAGCTAGTCTTGCAAAGTCATTAATTGAGAAGCTTGTCATGTTTTACTGCATAAAATCCTTCAAATAAGGGTGGAAAAGAACCCAACAGTCTAATGTAGAAGTCCAGGCAGTGAGATCTTCTAGCTGGTGCAGTTGTCAGAGTTTCTCAGTGTTCCTGCTCCATGGGCTTGGCAATGACCTCTGTGGAAGGGTGGCTGTTCACCTGGTCACAGAGCATACATGAGCTCCTGGATGTCACCACATAACCGATGACAGAGATGTCCTGTTCAATGTAACCTGGTGTAAAAGCTGTAACTTTGTGAAGCTGCACACTGTTTGTGTTATGCAGCCACCTAGAGGGCCCGCTGCCTCTACTGACTTCATGCTGTTGACCAGAAACCACTGAACTGCGGGAAAATATAAGCTCTGCTGACCCTTAGTGGCCATAACTTGGCTGTAGTACTGGGGGAATGTTTTTACAAATTCAGGGCTGCTGTTCTGGGGCTGTTATGCAGGTCTTGTGTTTTTTGGGGGGGAAGGTACTGGCTAACCAGCTGAGGGCAAATATTGGGGAAGTACTATCAGCAGAGAAGAGGATCTGCGTATCATAGGAGAAAATGTACCTGACCTTGAGACTTTACAGCAGATTTTACACAGAACAAATGTAATATCTTACACCCAGGGGGCTATCAGAATTGACACTGTAAAATGAGTATTTTTTTTTTTGAGGCAAAGAGAGAAGGGAAGAAAAACTGGAGGCAAAAGGCAATACGATTAAAGACCACCACATGGCTCTGACAGACATGTGATTCTCAGAGTCACTAGGAGATGCATGTCTGGTTCGGGTAGGGAAGACAACCTCTTGTACTGCTGAGACTTCACCTGGAGTAATTTCTCAAGCTGTGTTGTGATGGCTGTAAAGCCGGTGTCCCTGCATTAGTGTACCTCATACTGCAGCAGGGGGAAAAAGGTCTGTGAGAGGCTGTTATTTCAGTCTGTAGAGAGAGGCTTTCTACAACAATCTGAAAGAAGAGTGTAGGGAGGTGGAGGCCAGTCTGTTCTCCCAAGTAACAAGTGATGGGACAAGAGGAAATGGCCTCAAGTTACGGCAGGGGTGGTTTAGGTTGGATATTAAGAACAATTTCTTCACTGAAAGGGATGTCAAGCAATGGAACATGCTGCCCAGGGAAGTGGTGGAGTCACCATCTCTGAATGCATTTAAGAGTTGTGTAGATGTGGTGCTTAGGGGCATGGTTTAGCAGTGGACTTGGTAGAGTCAATGGCTGGACACGATGATCTTAAAGGCCTTTTTCAACCTAAATGATTCTATGGACACCCTTTTCATCCAAATACAAACCTTCATTTTTACTTCACTATCAATTCACACGGTATCTCCTGGAACAACTTTTCGGAGGCTGGTATGTTGAAGATGTGTTTTCACTCCTTTTGGTAGCACTTCCCTGTCTCCTAGTGCCATCCCTGTGGCTTGGCCAGCTTCTGTGGAACACTGAAGCTGGCACTCCCTTCCTGGGACACCTTTATACAAGGGATACTCTCTTATGATCCCAGCATCCACGGCCAGGTTGTGATAAATGCTACGGAAACGCAGACCAGAATGATAATCACCATCCCCGGAGGTGTTTAAAAGCCATGTAGATGTGGTGCCTAGCGACATGGTTTAGCAGCGGTCTTGGTAGAGTAAGGTTATGGTTGCACTAGATGATCTTAAAGGTCTTTTCCAACCTAAATGATTCTATGGTAACTTCTTAGCCGGATGGCTCCTGGGTTTGACAGCAGCCAACTGACAGGGTCTCAGCAGATCTAAGCTGACCTGCGTTGCACGCTTCATGCCCGAAGACAAGGGTGTTTTTCAGCAAAGGGGCTCTGCCGTTCCCCTCCAGCCG
>VZZY01015302.1:121543-165470 GCA_013400335.1 Eurystomus gularis
GGGGGGGCCTGAAGCGCGCCCGGGTCCCGCTCCCAGCGCCCCGGTGTGGGCTGTCCCGCTGCTCGGTGTCCGCCCGGCTTCCGCGGGGAAACCTCTGCCGTCCTCTCTCTCCCCGCAGGGAGGAGGCCGGCGGGGTCTGCCGGGGAGCGGCTCCCGGGCCGATGCTGCTGCCGGCCTGGGAAATGTGCGTCTACGGGGCCCTCGCCGTGGGCTCGCACCTCTACGGCTTCTACGAAGTGCACCAAGTGTCTCGAAGTAAGTCTGCGATGCGGTGGTGCCCGCTCCTGCAGCGCTTCCCGCCCGTGGCTGCTCGGCTTGTGCTCGCCGGGATGATTTCTACTTTGTTCTCCTGCAAAGGAGCATCCGCGGGCTTCCTGGCCGCAAACTGGCCCTGTGCGAGGAAGCGGTAGCCAGGTGCCAGCTGGGAGAGAGCTTTGGCCCAAGGCTTTTCTGCCTCGAGTGCTGGGAAGGACCTTGGCAATGGTGTCCTGCTGTTCCGGCTCTCTGGGAAGCTGAAGAAAGTTGGGTTTGAATTGGGGTTTTTCCTGGCTGGTCACCTGCAGCCCATTGGAGGTGAGTGGTTGAAAAACAGCTGTGCCACCTGGTGATGCTTGCTGAGGAAGGAACCTGGTGGGTGCTGCCCAGACTGGAGCTCTGGGGCTCCTGGGCTGTGGGCTCGGAGCAATGACTGTGTTGTCCGTGCAGCTTTGGGGTCAGTTTGTTTCCAAACACCTGCCTGTGCTTTGCGTAACCTCTTGGTAGCAGCTCTGATGGCTTGGTTCTGGTTCAGTGGGGCTGTGTTATTGCAGAGGAGAGGTGGGGTTTTAAACAATTTACGTACAATTTGTAGATGAAAAGTTGTGTTCTAGTAAGTGGGTATTTTAAGGGAAATGAAGGTGGTGTTATCTGATAAGAGCATAGCTAGTTGTAGAGGCTCACTAGGGAAATGTCTATTGCATCTTGTTGGGTTTTAATCAGCAAGGTGTTCTACATTAATGACCCCAGGTGGCTTTCAAAAGAGCTTTATGGGAAGGACAGGAGTGTCAGAAAGGCACTGGCAGTGTAGCGAAGGAAGTGCTGTGTGAATGGGTACTGGGCTGTGTACAGCACATCTTCTGTGGAGATGGTAAAAGGCTGCATGGGACCAGGTTCTGGAGGCAGCTTCTCTGAGCAGCTATGGCCTTCTATGGCTGTACTGGTCACTGCCAGGTCTGTCTGTCCCTTCTGCTATGGTGGGAGAAACCAGGCAGCCTTCAGAGAGGGGCAGTGAGGATTAGTGCAGGTCCTGTGTGGGAAAAGGTTGGTCATTGTCTGCTCCTGTTGCAAGAGGGAATCAAAACACAGGTTCTGGGCAGTTCAGTGGCTTTGCATTTGCCCTATGTGGCCTGGTTGGGCAGCTCACCTGGTGAGCAGTGACATGGTGGCATGCCCTACCCTGGGTCCATGTGTCCCTGTTGGTGAATGCAATGTGGGAACATGTTGCTCTAGAGCAGCAGAGACCACATCCTTGACTTTCTCTGCTCTGGCTGCTGTGTTCTTAACAAAGGTTTGTTCTCTACAGAGTATGAAGCTGCAATGGACAGAAGGTTTGGGCTGGAACCAGGGACTCTCTTTCAGGGCCTCAAAAAGGTAGGATCAATGACTTGCACCAGCATCTTTCATTTTGTGGCAATAATGCTGACATCATGTCTCCATACCCTTTGTTCACTTCACTTCACTTTCTGATGTACCTTTAGTGGTTCATAGTAACTTTGCAGATTTGGATATTCATAGTTAATTTTAGTCTGTTTTTCTCATGAAGAAAAGAGACTTGCCAGGTATGTTTAGATCTAAGAATCGTAACCAGTGTTTTGTTTCTTGATCTCTGGCCTAAGTTTTCCCCTTTTTCCTGTCACTAGGTGGTTTGGATAATGCTTAACATCAGTGAACAGGCATCTTCCTCTTCCTTTTGCTGTGGTCCAGCATAGAGGAGAACAGATTTTTGAGGCATAAGGGCTTGAAGAAACATGGTTGGTCTTAAAATAACTAAGCAGAAAACTAGCATTTTTCTACCCCAAATAAAAAACCAATCATGCCCCTACTCCTTTGCTTGCTTTTGACCTCACATCCCTTCAGAGAAGTGCAGCTATTGCATGTAAATAATATTGAGGATTACTTATACAAGACCAGGAATATGTCTGTGGAAGTGTTTTGGTTTTTAGGCCCATCATCACTGCTAGTAAGGGACCCTTGACATGGGCTTTCAAGAAAGCCATAAAGCAGTTGTAGAGATGAACTTTTAGTGGGGCTCTGTATGGGGCATGGGGCACCAGATGATACCTCTTACCTAATTTAGGTAGAAACCCCCTGTCACAGGAATCTCCAGCTGGCCTGACTTAATCTGATCCCACCAAGGCTTTGTTGAAACAGGGAGTGAAACTGTCCTTCCAGCATGGTGCCTTTTCACCCATGCTCTCTGTTTTCGAAGGCAGAACAGAGTTGCTCTCTGAATCCCTCAGGGAAGGTGAGGGGCACTCACAGGGAAGGCAGTGCTTTGCTTGCCTGTTGCCTTTCTTAATTCTTTGTTAGAAGTTGAAAAAAAAAAAATCACAGCTGAAGTTTGCATGAGTTAAGTATAGTCCAAAGCAATTCTGTGTTTTTCTTTCTAATGAAAAAAATCCTGAAATTAAAAGGATCAGGGCAAGCAGAGGTATGGATTTCTTGGGCTTGAAGAAAGAGTCAAGAACAGTAGTAGCAGACTAATTTGTTGTTTCCCATGAAGCTTCCTGACAGGGAACCAAAGATGTGTAGGACTAGGAAGCCCTGGGAGGTGGAACCCTTGTTTTAGGCTGCATCTCATAGATTCATAGATTGCCAGGTTGGAAGGGACCTCAAGGATCATCTAGTCCAACCTTAGGTGTAGGTTAATTGAGATGGGCCAGCACCATGTCAAGATGAGTCTTGAAACTGTCTAATACAGGGGAATCCAGCACTTCCCTTGGGAGGCTATTCCAATGTTTAATTGTTCTAATTGTAAAAAACTTTCTTCTAGACTCCAAACAGAATTTCCCTAGGAGCAGCTTGCAGCCATTACCCCTTGTGTTTTCCATGTGACTCCTTGTAAAAAGGGAGTCTCCTTCCTCTTGATAGCCACCCTTCAAGTACTCGCACATTGTAGTAAGGTGTCCCCTAAGCCTTCTCTTCTCAAGGCTGAGCATACCCATTTTTCTCAGCCTTTCTTCATACAGTAGGTCTTCAGTCTCGTGGCCCTTCTCTGGACCTTCTTCAGCTTGTAGTCATCTGTCTGTTTCTCATCTCCTGGGGAGAAGGTGTGTGTGGGTGCCTCCCTGCCTGCTTTGTGGTTAGAAGACTCCTGTGGTGCTTGTAGGGAAAGGCAATGATCATGGCTCAGTCAGGTTTAGTGCTAGTGTGGGGTTTAGGAGTCATGACACCATCTAAAGCACTTTTTATGAATTTCACACCGCTGGAAGTCAAAGTGGAGCTGTTGGAGCTCACTGCTGTAAGTCATCAGAATATGTTGCTGAAACAAGGATGCTGTCCAGATGTTGAGTTCAGTGGTGTTTGGCAACAGACCTAGTGTGCTACGGAGATGTTTCCTTGTCCTGTAAGAACATGCTTTTATGTCCATATACACATACTGACTAGTTCCCTTGATGCCTCAGGACTCCATGGACTTTGAGTGGAGCTACTGGATTGAATGGGGAAGGGAACGTATACTGTGGCTTCTGGCTGGGCACCTACTAGTATCACAAGTCTCCAGGCTCTTGGTGGAGAAGGTATGTATGGATTTTCTTCACAGTAGGGTAATTTCTGTGGGTTTCACTTACTGTGGGCATCGGAAATGCAGCATTGAGGCTACTGAGCGGGGGAAATACCATTGTGTGAGTGGGTCTGTAACGATGCACAGGTGAGAACAAGGAGGTTGGGTGCTGTAGGTCTGTGTTTGGACACTTCAGCCTCCAACCCCTGAAAGCCTGTGCTTTGTTGTTTACCATTAACTGGTGTCATTCCACCTGTACGGAAAAGGGTGTAGTTATTCCTTTCCAAGACCAAAGTGACAGCTGCTTGGGTTTGGCATGGTTGCTAAATAGCTGCGGTGTTACACCTGCTAGTTTGGGGAAGGAAAGGAGGAATTTACATTCTCCTCCAGTTCTCTTTCCCCCCAGTTCAGGGATGTTCTGGATTTGACACACAATGCTACTAATATGCCTTCCCTTCCATCTTTACGGATACAGTTGCGTTTCCCTATATTGCTTCATATGTGTTCTTAACCTTGTTGACTGCATTTGTTTCTACTATAGACCATGTGTAGGACAGCACAGATAGTGAGAATCTAAAAATTGTTCGTTTTTCTTGTTCTAACAGTATAAACCATGGTGCTTGATGGTTTATGGAATGGCTGCCTGCTGGTTGTTACTGGGAATCAAGGGCTTTGCTGTCATTTTGCTGCATGCAACTATTTCGTTTGCGGTGGCTCAGTTTCAGCTGTCACTCCTGACATGGTTGTGCTCCCTTATCCTGCTGTCCACTTTACGCATACCAGCTGTGGAAGAAGCCAAGGTAATGTAAGAAGGACTAATTGTGCATCAAATTAATTACACTGGTGTTTGTCTATTATGGCAACTGTCTTTATGACAGTACTATCCCTTCAGTTGTTGTAAGCAGAGGTTGGCTTGTAAAAACCTTAGACAGTAGAACTGCAGTGATTTGTCCTGGAGCTTCTCCATTTAGAAAAGTTGTAATTCTTAATCATGCTGGCTGGGGTATTGAGACAAATTACGCACCTTAATGTGTAAGTGGTGGTCGGTAGAGCTGGAGTATGATAATGCTTTACTAATTTTCTAGTAAACACGTCTTGTGTTTTGGAGCTGTAATCATACCAATTTAAGGTGTCGTGTTTTAGGTTCCTATCCAGGAGTTGCGTAGTCAAGCCTGACCATACCTTA
The DNA here is from genome assembly GCA_013400335.1 of Eurystomus gularis. Taxonomy (NCBI): domain Eukaryota; kingdom Metazoa; phylum Chordata; class Aves; order Coraciiformes; family Coraciidae; genus Eurystomus; species Eurystomus gularis. Next base: position 126,490 of record VZZY01015302.1, read on the forward strand.
TTAGTGACTGCAGACTTCTGCATGGAAAGAGGCACTGTTTCTCCAACACTGATTTATACCAAACAAGTTGCTTGTTCACAACTGGTTGGTGTAAGCTCGGTTTTGCTCCTTCTAATGCCTTTTGCTGAGCATTACAAATTTTAAAGAAACTGCTGCTCAATTGTGAGAAAATGTCCTTGTTGCACTTACTTCACTAAGGGGAAAAACTGGCAATATGTTATGAGGCTTGTTGCTCTGATGTTCAGGAGAAAGGCAGAGGGGTGATGACTGGGAGATGTCTTCATGTGGTGTGGACATTTGTGTTGCACTGAGAGGAGGAAAGGGCCCGCTGCAATACAAATGTAGTCAGCCAAACTACATTTGCTGATGTTTCCAAGTTTCTTGTGATGATGTGCTTGTGTTGTTGCAAACAGGCATGAGAGCGAGTGTGAAACTTGGTAAAGGCTCAGTGGCATCTTTTCTAGCCTTGAGCTTTCTCAGGAGTGACTGATTCTTTTCATATCTGAACTGCAGACTTGGCTGTCAGTAGTTTTGCAAGCTGGTTTGGATATTGTGTTACTGGGCCAAATCTGAGGGAGATGGTGGCATTCTTGTAAGAAAAGCTCTCCTGCTGTCATAGTTCTTCACAACCCAATATGTTTCTGAAATCAAGCTGTAGTCTCTCTATGCAGGTTTCAGTAGCTCTGGAGGCCCTTCCTCCATCAACAGCCAGTGCTTGCTGTTTGTGCATTAAGTAGTGATGTTCACTTCAGAGGCTCCAAGTGCTGTTCACTTTAGTTGCTTCCTGTTGCTGGTGACCCTGCAAGTGAGGATCTGGATGGACATTGCTGTCCAGACATATAGAAAGCAACATTGCACCATTGTGATCTGGCCTTGTTTTGTCTTGCAGAGAAGGTGGTATGACACTGAAAACGAATATTATCTGTTGCTGTTCACTGTGTCTGTCCGCTGCCTCTTCTGCACTAGCTTCAGCCTGGAGTACTGCTGGCATGGACCTGCCCAGAAATCATCACATTCATTCTTGTGGATGCTGGCATACGTGTTTTATTATCCCATGTTCCACAATGGACCCCTTATGAATTTTGATGAGTTCAGTAAGCAGGTAATGTGGTTTTAAGATGACATGGTTACAAATTCTCAGTGTGTCTGTGCCTCAGGTGAACTGGATGAAGAATTATTGAATCATAGAATGGTTTGGGTTGGAAGGGACCTTACCATCTGGTTCCAACCCCCATGCCATGGGTGGGTACACTAGGTCAGGTTGCTCAAAGCCCCATCCAACCTGGCTGTGAACACTTCCAGGGATGGAGCATCCACAACTTCCCTGGGCAACTTGTTCCAGTATCTCATCACCCTCATAGTGAAGAATTTCTTCTTCTCATCTAATGTAAATCTACACTCTTTCAGTTTAGAATCATTACCTCTTGCCCTACCACTACACTCCTGATAAAGAGTCCCTCCCCATCTTTCCTGTAGGTCCCCTTTAAGTACTGGAAGGTGGCTGTGTTGAAGTGGTAGTTGATCTCTTTTTACCTGCCAAATCTAGGCACAGACCCTGTACTTTAAGGAACATATTAAAACATGATTGGTTGAATTCTATTTTTTCCCCCTCATTTTAAGATATTTTAACACCAGTCATGAGAAAATGTTAGGTAGACAATTTCATCCAGTTTTCCTTGAGATGATCTTTAAATGCTGTGTTTCATAATGTATTTTACAGGTAAGCCTCAGTTTCTATTGATTTTGTAGATCGCTACTTGACAAAAACTGGTCTTGGTTAGATTTTTCAAGTAGAAAGTGTTCCTAATGTTAGTCTGTCTGTCACCCTTTTCCCTGAAAATGTTGAAGTATGCTGCATGCAAAAGGAAAGGCTGTAGCTAGAAACCAGCCTTGGGTATACATGCTTGTATGCCATCCATATGCCAAGTCACGTAAGGTTGGTAATTAACATCGAGAATATATTTAGTAAAAAATACTGCCAAAATAAGTCTTTATATCTAGTGTTTGGATGGAGAGGGGTTGGTTAGAGTCCAATGCTGGAGAAGTTGAAAAGAAAGCAAAATGGTTTTTGATGGCTGGATGATTAATCTTATCTACCAGACTCTGATCTCTATTTCCTTCTGAAATATTTTTCCCTCAATGAGTTACTTTGGAAGAAAAAAAACCTATAGAAAAATGTCATTCATGTATGTTTTGACTTTTAGTAAAAGCATCTATAACTAATTCTGTAATATTTTTCTTCCTCGCTGGAGATTTGAAATATTTCAATTTTTACTTAGTCACCTTAGAGGATAAGAATTGTTTGGGTGTCTAAAACTATCTTCTGCATAACTTTGAAAATATCAAATGGTGTTATAGGAATGTGAAGACTGGACAATTTAAGCATAGCACTAGGAATTTGACAAGGTCCTAGATATCAGCTTTAAGATCAACCTTCTTTTACAAGTTCTATTTTATGGGATGTTTTTTGGCTAAAATCACATTCATCCCTTCAACCAGGGAGCCAATGGCACATGTTACATTTGCAGTGCGTTCATAATTTTAGCATGCAGCTGGTAGACTGGATTTTTGTTTCCTTTCCTCCATCAGGTGGAATAAAATAACATTTTTAGCAGCAGCAGGCTTTAACTCTGAGACAGATTTTAGAGAGACAGAGAACTGCTGATTTGGTATTGGGAATTCTTGAAGGCTCCAGTTTCCCCTCATGTTGATGTCAGAACAGCTGATGATTTATTTAGAATGCTTTTCTTCAGACTTTAACAAGCTGAGCAGTTCCTTTAGTGTGAAAGACCTGCCTATCTCACTGAACATTTTTCATGGTGCTTTGCAGGCTGCTTTTCAAGCCTGCTTCTATGTGATGGGAAAACCCTACATATTCATGCTTTATTTCTTGCACGCTTGAGTGAGAAGTGAAATCACTAACCATGATGTCTTTTGCAAACCCCATTGGGATGAAGTGGATGAGTGGATATTTCAAACCGTAGAACTGCTGTTTCAGTTTGTGTATAGAAGCATAGGCATTTCTTGCTTCTCTTTATAGTTGGAAATTTAAGCCACAGCAAATAGACTGGGCTTTATGAAAGTGAAAACAGATTCTGGTGGACCTCTGGTGACAAGTCCTATGCTCATTTGTCTTCAGTAGCTTTGGAAGATGCAAGGCTTAATGTTGTTATCCTGGGCTGGATGTTGTAGAAAAAGTCTGCATAGAGTTGCATAGAAATTGAGGTAGTTTTTATTTTTTACTGTTTATTGGTTTGTAGCTTCTGAAGTGTGTTAAATTATACCTATATTCTTGTACTCTTAGCAGAGAGAGAGGTGTTTTGTTTTTCAAGGAATGTTTCAGAAGACCTATGAGATTCCAAGTCAGAGAGTGGCTGGGGGTAGCTGATAGGAAAAACTAGGGGCTTATGTCTTGCATTGAAACTAAGCTCACCAGAGACCTGTGCGAAGACCACCTGTATTCTTGGTGTGAGAAGAAACAGGAAGATTGAGAATGGTATGCCTGTATTTGCAGTAGGTTCTCAGCTGAATATGCTTAGACCTGTTTGGTTAAAGCCATAAAGAAGATGGAACAGATTGGACAACCTTTGTATATTTCTTGTTGGTGTTTGCTGAAGTACACTGTCAGAACCTGAGCAGAGGATATTGCCTTGACAGGTGAGGCTGGAGAAGAGTTTTGAAGTTTGTGGTGCCTAGCAGTTGATTCAAAGTGCATGATACAGAGCATGTTTATTGCTGCTGTCAGGAAAAAACACCTGCAGAACCCATTAACTTGAAGCTAAGACTGAGCTGGGGGGTCCTGTTGAGCACACTGGGAAGCAAAAGTCTTGGAGGTGGAGACAAACTGCTGTATGGTCTGAAGAGTAAAATACAGCACTGGCAGTTGGCATCCATTCCCAGGGAAAGATGAGAGACTGACAGTTCATCAAAGGCCTTGTTGAATTTCTGGGTTGAAGCAAGGCATAGTTATTCTAATCATGGGTTTGAAGGCCTGTTATCCAAATCCCTGTGATTAAATGGTAGACTTCAAGCTTCCATCTAACTGGTACAAATGAACCTTCAAAATAAGCGCCCTTCATTTGTAAGTGAGCAGAGCTAACTGTAGGTTATCTGTGCTGTGTGCTTGCAGTTATGATTAGGTTTTATCTGTGCAGATGGGTTGGTTGCTTATCTTGTAAATGCATTTTTGATGGCCACTTGACTGGAGAAGGAAATGTTGCACATGCAATGATAAATGTACAAAACATGACTAAATTTTTTATCTGTTTCTGTTACTTGATCATATTCTATTTTACTGCAGAAAGAAGGTAAAATAATTTATAGCAATATTTTTACTATAGTCAGCAGTATCAGAGTTTGGGGCATCTTGAGAAGCCTGTTAAATGCAAACCTTGTCTTATTTGATATTTAACTTGACTTAACTGCCATTTGCTCGGCATGTCATGTAGGTCTTGCTGACCTTGGCAGTGCTACAGGAGAAAAATGAATAACTGTCCTCAAATAACCAATCCCATGCAGCTGGTAGAAGTTGGAGGCATTTGAAGAACAAGCATTCATTGTTTCTGTGTTTGGTAGGGCTGCTGCTTGGAAAACCTTTTCCTTCATAGCTCTAGTTTCTTTAAACTTTTAAAATTATCTCTAGAGGTTGGTGAGGTTACAGGAATTAGTCTTATGTCTGCATTCTCCTCAGTTTAACAGCACTTGGCCTTTTCTACAACAGTTTAGTGCAATGTATGTTCATGTTTGGCCTCTGGCTGATTTCTGCTGCATACTGAAATTGAGGCTGGAGAGACCGTTCTTCCTGCAAGAGTATGTCAGGAACTTCCAAATGGTGTAGTCAAATGGTCCCATTAGTAGTGAATAGGAAATTAAATTTTAAAAGCTCTCAGGATGAGTGTTTGACTACAACAGGTATATGCCACATAACCTCTTTGGATTTCTTCTTTAGATGAGGAGACAAGAAACCTTCAGTTTGAAGACCAATCTCGGCATCTTAATTGTGGGAATAATTCGTATTTTCTTTTGGTGGTGCCTGGCAGAGCTAATGATTCACCTCATGTATATCCATGCTCTCTACAGCAGCACTCCACCTTTGGAAGCTGCATCATACTGGGCCTTGGGTGAGTATAGAAACAATAGCAGAAATCTTCTTTCTCCCCCTCAGTCTCCTTATGTCCATTGGTAGGTACTTATGAATAGTATATTATGGCCAGTCACTATCAAAAAGGTGGTCTACAGACTCTTAATAGAAAATGTAGGTACTCTAAGAAGCTTACAGTTGAACTTACTGAGCTGCTTCCTGAATTAAAAAATATTCTGTATTTTTTCCAATCTAAAGTGTGTGTTTAAACTGTGGTCTGAAGTGGGTTTTCCCACCAAGTCATAGAAGTGGATACTTTGAAAAAGTTTTAGTGTAGATATGGAGGAGGGGAGATGTTAAGAATTAAAGTGTTTATTGATCTCCTGTGTTTGTTTCTAGTTTTTATTTGTGTTGAAAGTAAAATGACAGTACTCATGAGCAGAGCAGAGGGAAGGAATTGATGTCAAGGTGGCCTGAAAGTAGCAGTCTGTACCTCTTAGCTCTGTTTTCCTGCTTGGTTTCCCAATCTTCTCCTTCCTCTCAGTTTCCTGGTATTTTGTTAAAATGCCTGTGGGGGGAAAAGATGAGCACTGGTGAATGAATCATAAAAAGGCAAGAGTTTTGGGTGCTGGTATGTAAGTAGACATGGGCTAACCCATAAGCAACTGGTGTATGTGGTTGGTGGTTTTTGTTTGTTTTTTCTCACCTACACCGTCCTGCTATATGTGTATCACCAGGTAGGAGAAACAAAAGCAGAGAAGCCCCAGGCCTTAAGACTGGGTTTTGAAAAAGCCTTGGTGATTGCTGAATTGAAGGAGGTGTCTCTTACTGTACTAGAAATTAACAGGAATTGTTAGACACACTGGTATGGTCCTGTCAAGCATTCATTGGAGATTGTGTAGTATGTGTGTTGGAGGACACCTGTGTGTTGGACTGTGGTCAGCAGAGGGCAATGTGTGTGCTTGGTCTCTGGATGTGTATATGTGTGTGCAGATAGATACACTTAATATATATTTCAATATTCTTACATATAAAAACCAGCAAGAGCAGATGGAGAGTAGAAAGAGAGATTTGTCTCCATGGTTCATTCTACCCCTTCTCACTCAGTCACTGTTTAGAAAGTGGATTCTGAGTTTTCATCTCCTGTTCTAAATGTCAGTTCATTGGTTAATTAAATCTGGTACCTCCTGGTGTTGTCTGTATATCTGGCAAAAAGCTGGCCACTGGGTAAGGCAAGCAAGGCTACAGAATTATGGATGAAATACTCCAGCTTTGGTTTTACTGGCAGATTCCTCCCTCCTTTCAAGACTACCAATGTTAATTTTAAAAAAGCAGGAGGAATTTCTTTCCAGACAATAGCTAAGTAGGCTGTGTATTTGATGAAATCAGGTGTTATAGCCTAAAAATTAAAATGCATTCTGAACAGATGATGAGAAAAGGCTAAAATGCCTCAAAGCACCAGGTGATGAAAGCCAGGGTTAAAGCAAGTTTGGACTGTAAAGCTACTTGATTAAAAGATGATCATCTGAATTGAAACAAATTCCCTGTGGAGACCTTGCTTTTAGCAGAGGTATGTTCAGAGTGTAACCCTACTGTTGTTGAGCTTTGTCTTGGTAATGAAAGCAGGTGTTTAAGATACACTGCAAATGGAAATTTTGAGGCAGAAGTTTGTCACTTAAAATGTTCTCTGCACGTTTTATCACAATGATAATACATAACTCCTTAGACTTGAACCAATGAAAGGCCACTGTTGTGACTTGCTTTAGGGAGCCACTGATACATGAGTAGAGGTACTGGTAATATTTTCCTATTGTTCCTTATGGATCTTACCATGCACCAGTGGGTTTTTTGTTCACTTTGTGTTTCCTATTTAAGTACAGCAGCTTCAAAGCAGCACAGGGCATCTGCTTACATCACGATGCCTGACTGCCCCCATAGCCTGGTAAACTTAGGGGAAAGGCTGTGAGGCTGTTTTGCAATCGGCTCTAATTAGGAATATTAGCAGTTAGAACTGCCCCTCCATTTCTCTTCTGGGATATCTTTGGATGATGGACAATAAATGCCAGCAGTGCAGGTAAAGACAACAGTGCTGCAAGATTCTGCTCCTAACATCTAAAGGGCAATGATGATGGTCAGGCTACACCTCCCAAGTGTGAAGCCATGCTGGTCTGCATCACTGTGTGGTGTTCCTGTGAGGGGTGAGACAGCAAAGAAGGTAAAAAACCAAAACAAAACCGAAGAAACAACAGAACAAAAGGAATGACAAAACCCAAACCCCACAAAAACCCAACAAAACCAAAAAACCAACAGAACAAAACGAATGACAAAACCCAAACCCCTCAAAAACCCAACAAAACCAAAAAACCTGATTTGCAATGCTTGTTTAAAAATGCCAGTGTACAGCATTGGCATTTGTAACCATGTAAAGCGGAAATGGTACTTACCTAAAGTAACATCACTGAGTGTGCACAGGTTTAAGAGAAAATAGTACCTGGGAGGATACTACCCAGCAGTAAGAGAAGTATTTTTTCTTATGTATGGAAGGAATTTGGCAAATGAGTTTCTAGAAGCTAAAGGATACATGGTGCATTTATCCTTCTGAAGCCTGTGTGTTTACCTGCAACAAAGTTACAAGCTACATTCAATAGTGTGGCTTGTGTGCATTAGCTACTGCTAGTACACTTTGAATTGTATGGGTTTGATAAACTTTTTGCAACTTGTGTCCTTTTGCAGCTAATCCAAAGATCCTCTTAGGTCAGGTGTTCAGGTAGTTGCATTACTGTAACAGCACTCTTGCCTATAGGTTGTGTTACCTCATTCCTTCCAATTCATTTGCATATGCATACTCCTGCTCTTAACACGAACATTTCAAAGTCAGTGCAGAGTTTCTCACTTTCTAGAGGAAGTCACCTTCTGTCCCAGATAACCCAGCTGGGCTGTACTTCTTGTGACGTGTTACCATAGTGTCTCAAAGCTCAGAGGGCATTGTAGCCTTGCTTCACCCTTTGCTTGTTGAATATCCTTCAGTCTTTTGGCCCTGTAGTCTGGGTAGATGAAACCTGTCTCTTGAATAAGCAATGATGTGGCACACGCTTTTGAGCATTGCTGTTGCACAATGGATGGAAGAACTGCTGTAATTGAAGTATCTGTGCAGTCTGTTTTAATTGCTGTTATATGCAGGTTATATTAAACCTGGCAAATTTAAATGTCACTAACTGGGTGATAAACATGTTGGGAATGGGGAGCAGAAGGCTAAAGACAGTGTATGTGTAGTTCATGTAAAGGTAGAACCTTCAGTTCTTTCCTGGTCACCCTGTTTTCCTGGAGTACTCCCTATGTTTCCTGACTTGTGCTTGCCAGCTGCCAGTGAAGGCAGCTTACATGCCTGTCCTGTGGATCAATGAGCTGTGGAAGTATGTAGTCAGCAACCTGCTCCGAGAGATGCATCATCTGGCACGGGTATGGGTACTGGTGCTGGCAAGAGTATGGGCACGGGTACTAGTGTTGGCACAAATATGGGTATGGGTACTGGTACTTGCACGGGTATGTGTAGCTGGATTTCTGCTTTCTTCTCTGTGAGTACTCATACTGGTGCTGGCATGGGTATGGGCATGGGTACTGGCAAGGGCAGGGGTATGGGTACTGGTGCTGGCACAAGTACGGGTACAGGTACTGGTACTTGCAAGGGTGTAGTTGATGAGTAGGAAAGTAAGTGTCTTTTTGCACTATGGCTCCTGGATTTTGAGAATTTTCAATGAAAAATGGTTGGAGTCCTAGCTGGAAGGCCATCTGAAAAACAGCAGCTTTCTTTAATAGAAGAAATTTAGAAGAACTTCTCTACTGAAAGAGAAAGGGAACATACATTATTTAAGCTCTTCAGCTAGACAGTATAAATCTATTGTTTGATTAAATTTTTTGCTTGTTGAAGATTTTTTTTTTAGCTGGATTTCTGTCCATGACATGAGGAAGAAGCTGGTTGTGTCCACATCTTCCATGGGCTAAACACAATAGAAAAATATTATGGATCTGTTTTCAGGGTGTCCCATCTCCTGCTCAGTACTACAATCCCCACCTGCCCCATAGATGTCAAAATTTCTTCTGCTACACATTCCTCCTCACATTTAAATTGTTTCCCTCGGCATTCTGCACATGCTTCTTTAAACTTGCATGCTTATATTGCAGCAAGCTGTGGCACTGGTGACCAAATGCCACGTGCATTAACAGAAAGCTGCATCATATGGGTCTGAAAAAAGTGTTATTTCATGCGAAGTACACAGTTATATTCTCTCAGTGGCCTGTGTTTGGTAGAGGTGCTTTTAGATATTCAATATTAACTCTTTTGGATAACTTCAAGTATAAATGACTTCATTGCTCATAGCTCCAGCCACCACAGAGAGTTTTTTTCTTCTCTGTCTGGAATCTTGCTCCCTGTCTGGATGTTGGGGAAGGTATTTGGTCATACCCTCTAGATGGTGTGAGAGTGAGAACACAAAATCCATGTCAAACCTTGCACTTGGTACTCCAGTGACTCTTGCACTGGCCTGTATATTCCTTCAATGTGATGGGATCCAGGGGCATCCCAGTGTCCCAACAGAAGACATTACCACTCTCCAAGGCCCACCAGGTGTGATGAGTACCTGACAGCACAGTATTAAGGGTAGCTCTTGAGCTGGGCTTTGCTGCTCTCCTGAATGGCTTGTTTCTCAGAACTGTTTATCCTGACACCCCTGTCCTTGCAGCAAACCTGAGCTTCAAATCCTTCTCCACAATGCTGATCTTTTGTTCTAGGAATTACATGAAAAGCCAGGTGATAGCAAGCAGTATGGTTTTCCAACGGCCAAATATTAAGTCCCACATCAGGATCAGAATGAAGATTATGATGGGACTGGATCCACAGCATTTGTTTTTTAACTGTTTAAGTGGAAGTTTTTTTACTTCCGTTTTCCATGTATGTATGGCCTTTCAGTTTGTGGAAAAGATGTTAAATTAATTCTGTGTTCAGACATTAAAGATGTCAGCTGGGCAGCACAGTACTGCTATTTATTGATCCTAGGAAGCTGTCAGGAGAATGAGAGCACTTTCTAGAATTCACAGATCAGTGTCTATATTCACAAATATTTGTGCCTGTGAATAGTTAACTATTGGCATCTCGAACAATATCAGGGCATTTGTGCTTATTTAACTCTGAGCACCAAATGCAGTGTTTATAGCAAATCTGTGTTTTTATTTTAGTGCTGCATCTCATTCTGGTAGAATCAGTCAGATCGTGTGAAAGAATTGGGTCATTTCAGAATTAATGACACAGCAGAAGGATCTGTATTCTGTGGTAATGGAAACCCTGATAATTCATTCTTCAGGGTTTTTGAAGTTAATTTGCACTAATTTGTTGCCTTTACATTTTACACTGTAAAATGGAGATTTACAGGCACTGATGATAAAAGCCACTGTAGATTCCAGTAATCCAGTATCCTGGTGAACTGCAGAATACCGGAAGAATAGCCACCCTGGGCCAGATCAGAGGTTCATCTGCTCTAGTGAGTAATGTTTGGCTGTGATATGTAATGAAGCCTGGGAAAAGAAATGAAAAATAAAGGACAGGTTGGTGGGTAATCTTCCAACTTATGTTCTTCAGGCTTTTGAAGCTAATGACTTTCACTGACTTATATAGTAACAAGGAACTCAACAGCACTTGTTGAAAGATCTGAAATTGAAGTAAGTGTGGTTTTTTTCTTCTTCACTGTAACAATATAGATAATATCAATGGTAAAATTCACTCTGAGATACATTCTACCCTGCTCTTGTGAGAACCCCCCTGCAGTACTGTGTCCAGCTCTGGACCCCCCAGCACAAGAAGGATGTGGACCTGTTAGAGCAGGTCCAGAGGGCCATAAAGATGATTAGTGGTCTGTAACACCTCTACTATGAAGACACACTGATAGAGTTGGGGTGTTCAGCCTGGAGAAGAGAAGGCTCCAGGGAGACCTTATTATGGCCTTCCAGTATCTGGAGGGTACATACAAGAAAGCTGGGGATGGACTTTTTACATGGGCTTGTAGCGATAGGATGAGGGGTAATGGCTTCAAACTGGAAGAGGATAGATTCAGATTAGAAGTTTTTTGCTCTGAGGGTGGGGAGTCACTGGAACAGGTTGTCCAGACAAGTTGTGGCTGCTCCATCACTGGTGTGTTCAAGACCAGATTGAATGGAGCGCTGTGCAACCTGGTCTAGCAGAAAGCGTCCCTGCCTATGGCAGGGGGGTTAACACTAGATGATCTTTAAGGTCCCTTCCAAACAAAACCATTCTATGATTCTGTGGTTCTGTTGAGTGTTGCTAATTTGTGTGTTAAGTCTGATTCTGAAAATGCAGAGGTTTAAAACAACCACAAACATAATATTGCCTATGTTTTTCCTTATGAGGCTTCACCATGATTCAGCACCATGTACTTGTCTCTGCATATATGAACAGAGCTTCCTGTCAGCCTCACAAGCTATAGGGAGCAATGGAAGACAGAATTCTGCAGGAAAGTGTATTGTCTAATACAATTGTTGCACAGGATTAATTCAGGATACTAATAGATACTGTAATTGTGGAAGTAAGTTTGTCCAGAGGTCTGCTCTGTCAGAGGTGTGTCTGATGTAGAGATGGACATCTGAGATGTATGCATGTATGATACAATGTTGTGAACATTCTGTGGGTTTAATGTATTTCTCAATCGTGTGCCATTTGTTTGTTCCAGTGAAGCATGCACAAGTTAGTGTTAGCTATCATTGTTTTAATAACTAGGCTCTCATACTCCAAAAGGGTATTTATTTTCATATGAGCATGCAAATCAATCTAGAACAGGATCTGTTCAAAGGTGGAGCCACCAGCTTTAATCTGTAATTGGTGATTTCATGTTTTGATTTGTTAGGAGAAATGCTACCCAAGTTCCTCATTGAAGGACTACTACCTACAGAGTAGTCCAAGTTGGATGTAGGGTGCTGGTTTTGATGTGTTGTGGTTCTTTTTCTAGTAAAGTCATAGATGGGAAATGGATTTCTGAGTTAATTTTAAGAAGCGTGCAGTTTTTTTGCTATTGAAAGTAGGGTGTCTGTACACTTGTCTAAACTGTAATGAAATACTGAGAGTAATTGGAGTTTTTCTCCATCCTGCAAGATAATGAGAATTTGATAAAATAATTGGAATCTTGATGTCTGCTTTGAAAACTGGAAATACAAATATCAATCAGACAGCTTACTGAGATTTTAGTCTCTAAAACATTGGATAGTTCACTGGGGAAGGTAATTTTTTTTTTTTTAATAAGCTTTCCTGTAGACTAAACTTCAGATGGTATTGGCAGTCAACCTACTTTTATGACTACTTTTACTTGTATGTTGTGGCTTGATGCCAGCTGGTAACTGAGCACTGCACAGTTGCTCACTCACTCCCCCAGTGGGATGGGGGAAAGAATTGGAAGGGTAGAAGTGAGAAAACTTGTGGGTTGATATAAAGACAGTTTAATAGGCAAAGCAAAAACTGTGTGTGCAAGCAAAGCAAAACAAGGAATTCATTCACCACTTCCCACCAGCAGATAGGTGTTCAGCCATCTCCAGGCAAGCAGGGCTCCATCACACGTAATGGTTACTTGGGAAGACAAATGACATAATGCCAATGTCCCCCCTTCCTACTCCTTCCCTCAGCTTTATATGCTGAGCATGATGACATATGGTATGGAATATCCCTTTGGTCAGTTGGGGTCAGCTGTCCCAGCTGTGTCCTCTCAGCTCCTTGTGCACTCCTAGTCACTGGTGGGGTGGTATGAGGAGGAGAAAAGGCCTTGACTCGGCAAGCTCTGCTCAGCAGTAATGAAAACATCCCTGAATTACCAGTGCTGTTCTAGTATAAAGCCAAAACATAGCCCCATACTATGAAGAAAATTAACTCTATCTCAGCCAAAACCAGCACAATGTGATAAATGTTGATTTATTTAGTGTTCTTTCCTGCAGCTATTTACTAATGAACATAATGACTACTGTAAATGTTTGGGGAGTATTCAAGGTGGGTGGCTTTAAGGCATTTGTGTCCTTGAAAAAACTACTGGTTTTCTTCCCCCTGGAAGATCTGTCTATGCCTTAACCATGAATCCCTGGGCAGCTGTGTGTTTAGTCTTTAGCTTCACTTTGGGATCTTTATGTCCATTCAGCTTTGTCTGAAAAGAAGCACTTAGCCTTCAGGACAAACCTTGTGGTATGTGATTTCCTGCCATCATTCCATATGTTTTAGGATTTTCTTGCTGCTTGTGTGCTACGGGAAGGCTGGAATATGGAGCTGGGCTGTACAAGTCCCTGTAGTACTACTTTCTTTTATAATTCCTTTTGATTTTGTGAGCCAGCACTTCTTCCAAAGCACTGCCAAGCAGCAGTGAAAAACGCTGCTGAGCAACATGACCCTAATTATTAATTGCATTGTTTTCTGTTCAAGTAATGAAAATATGGTGCTTCATGTTTCTTGCACAATGTTCTTTTTCAATGGCTAGAGACAGGAATAACAGAACTGAGTTGTCACTTTTGCATTTTAAGTGCTGGGGCCGAGCTGTGGGCCCCAAGTTGGAGTTGACCTGTGAGTGAGTCACAACCTAGCAGAATGTTTTGTTTTTCCTATTGGCTTCATGTTCCAGAGGCAGAACCTGGCCCACCTGTGTCTCTGTGGCTCTGCCCTCACCCAGGTGGTCATGGTTGGGGTGGTGGGCGAGGTCAGGACTATATTAACTAGGAGCCTATCAGTTGGAGGAGCTTCCTGTTGAGTGTGGCTTCTGTTGGGGCTGGTTGCATCTTGCTGAGCTCTCTTGGTGGTGGCCTTCCATATGAAGGGCTGCTGAGGGAGCCATCTCTGTCCGTTGTGTCCAGCAGGTGATGCTGGCACCACAGTGGGCAGCAGAGGAGCTGGGCCCACAGGAATCTATGACAGGACCGTCTGAAAGAAGACTTCTGAGGGGATGTTGCTGAGTTCAGTGTTGGCCTGTGTGATCAGGCAGCTGATGGCAGCATAAAGTGATGATGGCTGAACCAGCACAACAGCATTAAATCAGGTCAGTGTAAGCAGGAATGAGTGGATGGTTTGCCCTGATGAGGGGGCCAGAACAGCACAGGATAATGAATGTGGGATTGCTGGTGATGGCTGCAGAGCTCTGCTTACCTGGCAGGTTGTGCCGAGTTGACTTCATGCTGTGGTACTCATGTGCTCCTATAAAAGCTTTCCCCAGCATGAGGTGGAGCCTACTGCTGTGGTCAATGCCAAACTAAGGATGTCGTAGTAGATCCAGTCTTGGGACCCCTGTCAGGGAGGAGTGTTGTGCTGTGAAGAAAATGCTGTAGCTGGTGTGTGTCTTGTCAATAATTGTGCTCTTATTGATTGATTAATGGAGCTGGAAGCTTTTGATGCATCTTATGATTGTTGGCAATATTGCTGAGATACATCTGTAGCCTATCTGCTGCAGTGCAGAGCTACATTCTTTCATGGAGACTTATTATTTTTTTTTTTTCCTATAAGTGCAGAGGCATGTAAAAAAAGACAGGGTAGATGAACCCCTAAGGCCTGATATTTGAATGTCATGGCCCTAAATTCTGAGCTGTTCTAAGTGTCTGTTTCTTATTAGACTTGTGCCACATGGCAGTAACCCTTCTGAAATATGACTGAAATATGACTCTCTCATAACGTGTTTTCTAGTTGAACCTGCCCTGGTATTTGACAAAAGCAAACATCTACAATCATTAATGCCATAAGGTCAATGTAGGTCTGAAAATGCTAAATTTGTGCTGTTGTCCTCATGATAGAGTTGCCTAATAAGTTCCAATTCTTGACTGTGAGTTTTGGTAACGATTTAAAGACAGAAAAATGCCAAGTGTGGTTTTTAATACCTGGATACAAATCTTCTGTCACTTATGTAAGAAAATTCTCTGTTTGATAACTTCTGTCACAAAATATCAGACAGTTTTGAGAATATGAAAATGAAAAAAAAATTAAAATTCTGTTAATATTCTGCATTCTAATTATCCTTGAAGCAAAGCTCTATGAAACTTCCAAAATGCAATTTTGCAGTAAATTTAATGAAAGTAAATATTTGAAGGTCTAAAAATGCATTTTCAAAGCATAGGAAAACTTAGAATGTTCTAAGGATTGCAAGATGATGAAAATATCAATTTCTATAAAAGTCATGTAATTCAATCTGGGACTTTGAACAGCTTGGCTGTTGAAGCACATGGGTTTAAGATTGTATGGGTACTTTAACTTGATTTTTTTTTTTAGCACATTTCAGTTTTAAAATGTAACCTTGACTCTGAATCTTTTTAATTTATTCTGGAGAAAAGATAACATTTTTGCAATACTTTTAATCTTAGGTATGTTTTTAATATACACTTGATATATCTTGTTTCCAGTTTAAGGTAATGTTCATATGTGAGTTCTTGAAGCTTTAAGCTGAATGCTAGAGAGCAAATTATGTGATACTGTTAATGAATTTGAGAAATTTAGCGTTGATCTTAAATTTCTGGTTTTATTTCATGTTTTTGGATCAGGTGAAGCAGTGTACTTCTGGCTGCTTTGTGCTATAATGGAGCAAATGCAAAGCAGCTGGAATGTCTCAGGTATGCAAGAAGGTTTAAAGCCTGTGCTTGCTGCCAATGTAGCCCAGCTGTTGTGTGGCTGTGAACCTTGCCCTTGGTTTTCCATGGGTGGCCAGAACTCTCTCACAGCTGAGATGAGTTGAAGACCAATGAGAACTTATTCTACATGTTTTGATAGAGACCTTCAAGTTGCTGAGGTGTTGTGAGGTATTGTGAGCCTTAGAATTGCCATGTGCAGGGTAGTTAGTGCATGCCAGGCAATGATTGGTGATGTATTTAAGATACCAGTGCTGTTGAGCTGTCTGCTAGTTAGCTGCAATGAGAACTTAGATGTATATTATTAGAGATGGTGAAAAGGCCTTTTCTTTTCTTGCAGCTTGCATATTTGCTCAGAATCACTTGCATATCTTTCATCACTGTATTTGATTTTTGGGTCCCAAGAGAGTGGTAGTCTCTGTCTCTAAATCTTCTTCCATCATTGCACAGCCAAAGGATTTTGAATTTTACCAGTGCACTGACAGCTGTGATTCATAATCGGTTTGTGTGCCTGTCAGTGTTCAGCTCTCCAATGACATTTGTCAGAAAAGAAATGAGAAACTGAATGAGATGGGAATTAAAGCAGAAAGTTGGCTGTATAGATGATTTAGCAGTAATCTAATGTGTAGCTAATTGGCTAGTATCCAAATTGGGCTTCTGATTGTTTGTTTTCCTCTGGGGAAGAATGTTGTTGAATACTAGACAACTGCTTCCCTGAAGGAAAATACCACAATCTTCATGTCTAGGTATTTTATTTGAACATCAGTTTTTATCTTGTATGGCACAAATGTTTCTTATATCGTGCATGTGGATCATGATATTAAAACTAAAAATATTGGCCTGTAGCAGCAAAATGCTGGCCATGTGGGGGGCCACCAGGAGTTTTGCAATTTACATTAATAGTGCCAGGATTTCACCCTAGGTTGTTATATATTAGATGAATTTTTAATGTTTAACTTTTTGGTTTTCATCCATGGTATGCTCATTAGACAGCAGTAGAATGTAAAGTGGATGTTTTGCCAAAAAAAGGTTATTTAGATGTTCATTGACTTGTACTGCTGGAGTCAAATGGAAAACTTTGTCTCCAAGGAAAGTCTGCTAGAAGGCTTTAAAATTACATTAAATATCTAAAGTACTCCAGTCAAATCATAAGTTAGTAAATATCAGTAAGGGAAAGCAAAACACTGGAATGGAATGTAAAGTAACAATTGCATTTTTTTTTTTTTTACTCTTCCAAGTTATAATAACTTTCCCTCCTTTGTGGTTAGATTTTACTTATGTCAACTATCAGTCAAGTGGAAAAGTTAGTGGAACCTCTAGGAGTGAACTCTTACCAGTTTCCATAAAGGTGTTGGCCTCTGATTTTTAAAGATTACTGGTCAAGTACCATTTCAGCAGAAAATATTTAGAATATTAATACAAATCATCCTTATTTTTAATTCATTCTAAGATTGTTACTCACATGAGTGATAACTCTGAGAATAACTAGTATTATTTTCATCTCACACCTCTGCAAGATATCGCATTCTGTGAGCAAACACTGCTGAAATTTATTCTTTGAAGATCAGGCATCTAAAGCACCTTCAGGAGGCCTTTGTCCTCTAGATTTAAAAACTGAAGTATGCCTTAAGCGTTATCCCAAGCGAAGTTCTAGTCTTCTATGCCTCAACTGTTGCAAGAGGGATCTTGTAGGGATTGTTTTGGGGGACACAAATAATCTGACAGTACATGGGATATTTGTGGTGCTGTCAGGATAAGCTGCAGAGATAAACGTTGTTCATACATGTTCTGGAGGAACAAGTGAAGAGTGGTTGTTTAGGTTTTTTTGCAAAGATAGTTTGTTGTCCCTGTGTGGTAAGTGTTCTTTGCTTCTCTCAGTATGTTCTGATTTTCAACTTAACTTAAGTTAGTATTTGTTTTTCATCGCAGTCAGTACCCACAGTTCAAAGTTTGTTTGTTTTGTTTTTTTTTTAAAGTGGAGCTACAGATGCTTACTTATTAGAACAATAGTACTAATTTGTGTGTATGCCTGAAGTCATAATTGCACATGCTTGTGTCTATAACCATTTCAAAAGGGGATATTTTGTATCCCATCCACCAACCATGCTTGTGTTAGTTCTTTAAATAATGACTTTTTGGAAGTAATCAGTTTTAACAGGTTTTAAAAGCATTTCAGGTCTTGTTTATGATTTTTTACATTTTTACTTTTTTTAGGTGGCCTGGCTTTAGCTCAAGTACTATTTTTTTATGTGAAATATCTGGTTCTGTATGGTGTTCCTGCTCTCCTCCTTCAAATGGATGGACTCAAACCTCCAGCTCTGCCTTGCTGTGTGAGCCTGATGCACAGTTTCACTAAAATGTGGAGGTTAGTCATTATTGCTTTTCAGACAGTTTATTGCTGATATATGGCAGTGTATAAGAACATGCATGTGTGCATTTATGGTTACATACATGTTTGCCTTCATGTCCTCATGCTTTTTCTGTCACCTCCATGGTCCATCTTTAGTACTTTCTAAATGAACTTCTATTTGATGGTTGCTTTTTTTCACACTGCAGAGAGTAGAGGTAAGCATCCCTTTCAGCATTTTCATCCTCTTAATTATAAGAAATAGACTCAGCCTACTTATCTTCATTAACTTAGCAATTATTTTTTTCCAGATATTTATTAAAAGGTTCATTTTTCAGTCTTGGTCTAAAGCTGGTATGTCAGCTAGATAGCCTTCCAGGGAAGGAAAAGAAACACTTGATTAATTACCCTATAAGGAAAGCTTCAATATATATAGAATATAAAACTTCAATATATAGAGTCATATAGTAGAGAAGTTCTTCAACGCATTAAAAATACTATGAAAAATGATAATGTTTATAATAGAGGATGAATTTCTGGATCCCATTCACTTTTAAAGAGTTTCAGCACAATATTTCACAAAAATATCAGTTTTGAACCTTATGGTTGCTTTAGATCAGTGTTCACTGGAGTATTTTCCATGAAAATTGTCTCCCACTTGGGTTCTGCTTGCTCTTGAGCCCGTGTGTAACGGCGTCCCTCGTTCCTTCAGTCTGGGATGCAGTGCCCTCGACTTCTAGAAACATTACCTAAAATGATTTAGACTTGTCAGCTTTTTGGTCTCTGACTGCTTTGGAATATGAAGAAAGCTTTTTAATTTTAGTCATAAAAACAGCAGGCCTGCTATTATCAGAGCTTTATTGGATGAGATTTTAATTTTGTTTTCAGCTTGAAGCTAGTTGTAACAAGAAGGCTTTATAGTTTCTAATAGTTGGCAACTGTAGATATGAAATGCAGCAGAAATAGTGCAGAAAACAGACAAACTGTTAAAAATTGTTTGAACTACTAGCAAATGTATTGGTTTAGATTCTGCCTCAGTTTGAACTGAACTTCTGACCTACAAAGTTAATACAGAAATCTGTGGGTTTTTTACCAGGCTCTCCACTGAGAGCAGCATCTCTTGGCTTGCTGGCCTTTGCAAGTGAAGTTGCAAACAGCAATGTGGGGCTGTTTTTTTTTTTTTGTCCTCTCCCAGTTGTTATTCTAGGGAGCCTGTGTATTGCTCTGGAGATGTCAAATGTAACTGAACTTCAGCACAAATACTGATGTCAACACTGTCAGGTAGTTGTAACAGACCATGCAAAGGTACTCTGCGCCTGCAAAGAAGTGTGGTGTATCACAGTAAAAACATTGCGTACTCTTAAAAAAACAAACCCAACATAACACTTATAAGAAAATTGAGACTAGTACCTAAGCAGAAAGTTTAATTATTTCACAGAAGGAAAAATGTCAGCTGGTATATTTACCATTTGCCTAAGTGCTTAAGTCACATATCAAGCAGTCACTGCCAGAAATAATAAAACTACCTCATAGATGGGATTTGTTTGTTTGCTTTGAAGGTTGAAAAAATCAATTAATGTACAGCTGACTTGATTTCTTGATCTCAAGGATGTGTGGATAGTTGAATTTCTTATGGCTGCTAGAGAACTAAGGATCATTCTCAGTTAGCTAAGAAATCTCATGTAGCTTGCCCTCTGAATCCCTGAATTATGATGCCCTTATGCCTTTACAGTTAATCTCTTCAGTCACAACCACCCACAGACTTTGCGGTCCTTTTATGTGTTTTGATATGTAATGTAGGAATGTCAGTGGTAGAGGTGGGAATAGCATTAGTTTCTAAATGATATGATTGTCTGAAGAGGATAGGAAGTGTGGAAGTGAGGAGTTTAGCAAAAAAACTATCAAAAAATGGTGAAAGTAAATAGCTTGTGTTGTAAAGCCTTATGAACGATGATACTGTTCCTTTAAAGTGCTAAATATTTTTTTGTAATCCGAATATGTGAACTTTTAAGGGAATATTCCTAACAACTTCATCAGAGTTGGTCAAATTTAAACGTTAACACAGTGCCTAGTTCTAAGCTAGTAGAGACAGGAGATTTGTACCAGGCTCTGTCCTCATAAAATGGTAGCCTGGTAAAGTTTATTAAATGCTCCTAGAGCCAGGTTGGGAAATCAAATGGAGTGGAATGAGCCAGATGACCACAGTACACCACTGTAACTTGCTGGCTTGCATCGGGGATACTGCTTGGAAAAAAGTGCTTGTGTATGCTTGGCTTGCTCTTACCTTTCTTGCTGGTGTTGGCTTTAGTATATGCATAGAAATAAGGCATTATGCTAGCTAGGCTTTTTGAAGACCCAGTATTGCTATTTTTATGTCCCAAAGCAATTAGCAGTGCAGATTTTGAGGGAGAGAAAGACGACAGAATGTCACACTGTAAGGAACGCAAATATGCTATCAAGGAGTCTTCCACCACCACCTGGTGTCCTTTGAGCATATCAACAAAGCTTTTTCTCTGATCCATCCAGACCAGTGTCACTTACAATCAGTACATGCTGACATAATGCACTGTGATAGAGCAGGTGGAAGAGCTTTCAGTGGGGAAGGTAAGAAAAATACAATGGTGTCTAAAAATTTCTCCTGAGCTAAAAAGCAAAGCAAATACTAGAAAAACAAATTGGATACTCTACCTCCCTATTTGTGGTACTAAACAATAAACCAAACTGTCCATTCAAACCAAAAAATAAAAGGCTTTAATTAAAAAGGAGCTATCAGCTTTATACTAGATGCTGCCTAATTTGCATTTTATTTAATTGACAATCTCTTGAGTAAAAAAAATCAGCAGTCTTGTTTACTGTCTCAGGAAAAATAGAAACGTTGAATATGTTACTGTGGTTTCATTTTACCAGGGTATCATTGTCTTTCTAAATATGCAGCTGCATAGCTAATAAATGTATTATAAACTTATTACTGTTTGAAATCTTGATTATAGCTGTGAAAAGGAGTTTTTGAGCTCCTGATTTTCAGAGGGGGCAGCAGTTCAGTGACAGACCAACTTAGTTTTTAATGTCTGCTTTAAGTCATGAGGAATTAAAACTCGGAAGGTTTTTTTTGTTACCAAGGTTAAAAACAAGGTAATGAATCGTGTGAGAGTGATCAATATAGTTCGAAACATATAAGTGGTTTTAAAGAATTGATCAAGGCTGATGTCTGCCATGGAACCTCTCAGGTGAGGGGGCAAATTGTATAGTGCAACTGGAAAAAGTTGTGCTACTGCTGAAGCTTGTGCATTAGTCCAATATGGAAAAATATCCTAATGGAGGAGTAAGAATGTGGAAACTACAGAAGCAATAGGTAGCACGTAACTAAATCCTGTATCAATTTTGACATGTTGGTAAATGACTTTGGCAGTGTATTCCACGAAAACTTGCCAGCTGGTAAGTTAGGACAACATTTAGCATGGTTGCTGCTCATGGGGGAGAAAAACCATGCTTCCATTTTTGTTTCCATACTATGTTACTGAGTGTGGTGAGTGCTCTTCTACAAAGACGTTGGACACATTGATCAGATGTGTTTTGACATGCTGTGGGACATACCACATTTCTTAAGCATGGCACAAGAAACCAGTTATCTGTGGTCATACACTGATAGGATATATGCAGGAGCACAACTCCCCTTCTTCTCTTCCATTTCACCTTAAAACCTGCACATTCCCAAGTATCTTATCCCAAATAGTTTCAAGACAAGTGTGTTGGGGACAAATTGTGCTAGACTCTATGCATATCTATTATAGGTTAGCTTCAGCAAGGGTAGAGGTTCTTCAGGAGATTATAAAGTAGCATTTGAAAGGTAGATTTCACAGGAAACCATTTCATCCAGAGTAAAGAAACTAGTTAAAGAAATACTGCCAGATAAAAATAAAATACTGCAATGATGGAGAAAGATATGGCCATTTTCAACTACCATGCTGTAAGTTCTAGATTTCACCTTGTATTTAACACCTCAATTCTCAACCAGACAGGAGTCTGACATAAGTCAACCCCTCCATTTTCTTGCATGCTATTGGGTGGACTAGGAGGCCTGTATTTTTCATGTACAAGGCACACCTACACACTTTATTATGGACACATGTTAAGTTAATCCCACAGGTGGTTTTGTGGCATCCAAAAATGGCGTCCAGGTTATGATTTGAAACTAATTGTCTGCAACTCAGACTGGTTACCTGCCTCACTACTGAAAAAGCATTGCTTGCCTCATGTGAGAAAAGTGGTCTATGTGCAAGGTCTTGGTGAATTGCTCCAAATTATGGGTTTAGAATTTTACTGTAGACTAATAGCATTCTTGGCTGTAACTGTGCCATAGAAAATGAATCTACAAATGAAAATATAATCTCATCTTCCTTATCATGATACTTTTGTCTGCCTTCATCGTCCTTGAAACCTTACCCCCCACTTATGGAAACAGTTCCTTGTGTATGTCTATCAGAAAGGAGCGTACAGGGTATTTTCCCTTCCTTTCATATTCTTTTCTGGGAAAAGGCAAGTCTGATACTGATGTTATGTGTGAGTGTGAGCACAAGAGATCACTGTGACCACATGCAGTAATTTTGGAGTCATGAATAGCAAGGACCTAATATCTCTTGTTTCTGGCTTAAATGCTTGATAATACTTACATCTAACTGCAAATTCTTAGTTTGTGGTAGGGACCAAAATAGATTTTTAAACAAGAAAAATGGATTTTCTGATCCTTAGAGGAAAAAAGTAATTAAAGTCCATTTTCACTTGTGCTTCTTATGGTCTCAGCCCAGTTTATCACGTACTTGCCTTCCTTGGGCTTCTGATTTTTGTGTTGGAATAAATAATTTTGGGAGTTGTTAAACAGATCAAGACAAGTACACTGCTGAAAGACTTTATAAGATAGCATTAAGGAAATTTAAATAAGATCAGAAATGGTGTTTCTGTCAATGCTTGATTTGGAAAGCTTGCCTCCTTAAATTCCCCTATAACCAATGTCTTGCAAACAATTGTCCAGCTGTAACTGTGCTACAGCCATGTGTAGTCAGGATGACATCACTGCCTCTGGGCTCAGAAAAGGGTGCCTTTTCAAGTTTGTACTCTTAACAAACTCCTGTGGAAGGCTTTTGCTTTCAGTTTGAGTATCGTAGTGCTCTTTTGCTGTTGTGTTTCTGGCTAAGTTGACAGATGGTCTGAAATTTGAGACAGCAGATTTTTCTCCCTAAAATTTTCCTTCCTATGAACTTATTTCTCTGCTTATATGCTAGTAATAACAGCAAATCTCTATCATGCAACCTGTCATTTGGAGGTAATTACAGGGGGTTGAAATGGATGCTAAATGATGAGTCGTAAACCCCTTTCATGGTAGGTATTCTCAGGAGTCGAAGTTACAAATCCTTGATAAATTTGCATGAGGGAAGGAGAGGCAGGCAGTGAAAACAAACTCCACATCTTCATGGCTGCGTGAAGAAGCAAATCAGTGCAAACTACCCATATCTCCGTAGAAATTTGAATGGCACATCCAGATCTGTGGTTCAGACTTGCTGCCACCCTGCTGTGGAAGGGGTTGAAGCAGCAGCAACAGCTGCTTCCCAAAGCTGCAGGAGGACCTTCACGGGGGTTCTGTGCCTGGGGAAAGGATGCTGTCTGGAGATCAGAGCAGGGATGGTGGGCCAAGCCTACTTGTGCAATCTAATTTGAGAGAATCTCATTTGAAGCTCTCTAAATGGCCTAGGAAGGACAGACTTATCCTTACTTCCCTTTCCTCTGGAGGTGAAGAGTGTCACTTTTGGTATCTTTCCAGCCTTTGATATTTTCAAAGAAAAAGCTGTCTACTGTGTTACAGTGTATCAGGTAAAACCAAAATGTCTTTTTATCAACTAGCTTCTCACTGGTTTTAATCTTTAAAAATGTTAGTTCTGCAGCATTTCTCTTTTAAAAATCAGAAGGCACCTTTTCTCCACTCTGTTTTTAGAGATGATCTCTTAAATATGAAAAAAGATTACTTAAAAGGATAGTAGTTTTGAAGAGAATTAAACCCACAGGGTTGAAATGGCTTAGTGCTCATGAAGTAAGGTGAAATTGTGTTGCAATCTATTTCTTCTGTTGTATAGAAGAAATCTGTATTGCCAAAGCGTGCAGAAATCTAAATACATCAATTCCCATGAGCCATATGAAACCTTCTTTTGCAGACTTTAACAGCCTGAAGTCAGAAGATCTGGTTTGTGTCTCCTGTCTGGACAAGTACCCTGAATCAGACCCCAGTTCAGTAGTAAAAGTAACATGCGTAAGAACAGTTTTGTCGTGGGAAGCTTGTGTTTGTGTGTAGTTGTGGATGACAGGCTTTAAACAGCTTAAAGAATATTACTTTTCATTCTTGAGAATCTTGAAAATCTTGGTCTTTTCAAGATGCTGGGTGAGAGTCTCAGAAAAGAAAGGGCTTTTTTTTTTTTTTTCTTTTGGTATGTAAGGACCAGGGTTGAACATAAGGCAGGTCTTGCTGTATGTCCTTGCCACCTGCAACCCCCGTGGTACTTTAAGCAGTGTGCTCCCGCGTGAAATGCAGAGCTGCAGTGCAGAGTAACAGCTAGAGTCAGGGTGGTCTTTTGAAGAGGAAAGCCCTCCTTAGAAAGCCTGTAGAGTTACACAGAACCTTTAAACGTTAGACCTGCTTCCTAGTATCAGAATACTTAAGCTGCTTGCCCCAAAGTTGGGCATTTATTTGCAGGATTAGTGCACATCTTTTAGCAGTGGAATAATAACACTTCCTGATTTACTTGTATTTTTCATTAACTGTTGTGATGCTTAAAGCTGAGCATTGACCTGTGACATGTTATTTTTAGCTAACATATCACCTGAATATATGAAAGGCATTTTAGTTCTGGGCTGGTTAGTCATTCTCTCACTAATAAAGACAAAAGATTTAACTGCTTTTGACGTCAGCCAAATTAGTGCGTGCTATGGTTCTTATCTACTATACAGTTCAATTTTCTGGTTATATTAAAGCTTTAAAAGGCTCCTTAAATCTCTTCAGTAAAGAAAAAAAGTTATTTGTCTCTTCAGAGTATAAAAAGAGGCAATAATGAAGCACCTTAATCCTTTTTGGGTCTAAATTGCATAATGATTGGAAATTTGTGTAGTGACTGTTTTGTTACTGTAATTTGCAATTGCTGGGCTTTCTTAACAAAAGCTAAGCCCACCTACTGCTGTTCGCCCATGAAGCCCATTCTTCACAGTATTTGACATGGGCTCTGCATAGATAGAAACTATTGCTGCTGCTAACATTTGGCAAACAGCACTCTGCCTGTTCATAACCACTGCAGAAAATGAGTAATGGCTATTAATAAACTTCATTGTTCTGTTTGCAGTAAGGATAGGGATCTCATAGTAATTGGGCAATTGGGCTGCATTGCAAGAGTCTTACTCGAGGAAAACTGAAGGGGAACTTTTACCCTATGGGAGTTTGCCACTAATGGGCATTAGGTTTCATTCACTCTCCATGAGTTACCACAGGCTTTTGAAGAATCAGGGAAAGTATAAAATTAAAGTAATATTTCTTCTGAAGGGTTCTAGGAGAGATTAACAGAATACAAATGAGATTTGCTCTTTTTGAGAAAGTGTCGTCTGAACTGTATCACCAAGATCCAATGTGATGGATACATAAGAAACAGAACTAATTTCTTGTCTTAAAGCCTCCTGAATAAGCAGACCTGTGTGTAATACTGCATTATTATTGGCAATGACTGGTGCCTGCTCAAAGTTCTGCTTGTCTCTCTGGCCAGGAGATTGCAGGGGTAGGGGTGGGGGAAAGCTGCTCCTAGAATCATTATAACTTTCCTTAGGCTTTCTGATATAATGCAAGCTGTGTGTTTAAATTGAAATGAAACAACCAAACGTATTAGATTGTGAATCCAATTTGTAGCCTGGAGGCCGCTAGCAGCTTGAGAAGTCTTTTTATGTGGTCCACAAAAGAACTTTCTCCTTGCAGCTATCTTATTGTAGATTATTTTTGCTATGCAGGTCTCCAGCCTGAGCTCCCAGCTAATAACTAAAACTCTACAGATGAACCCTTGAGACTTGTTGGTATTTTCTACTTGGAGGTGAAGGTGTCTGTAACAATGTATACCAAAGTTGGACCATATCCTGCATTATACAGGCTGTCCAGAGTCAGTCCAGTTATTTCTGCTTCTGTTGAAATCAGTGAGGGTTTTACTGCTGATTTTGACTGAGCCAGGATTTCGTTGTGGTTTTCCACCATTCCCATAGATATGGGAAGCCCTGGCTTCTCTCTGCAATGCTGTGCAGGAAATAATTTGTGAGTAAAATGTTTAGGATTTGCTCTGTTCGACCTTAAAGTAATCACATTTACCAAGTACTTCTTTTGTGAAGTAAGGTGAATGTTTATGCATTGGACATATTGATGCTGAAGAGCTTTACAGTACTGAGTATGAACTCTGGATGGAGGTATCTGGCATCTTTGGTTATTCTAATAGTGGAGGAAACCAAAAGGCAACTTGATACTGTTGAATCATTCCAGGAGGAAGCAAAACAGAAATTCAAAGTGTTTTATCTAAGCATGAAGTGTTAAAATTCCAGTATGTCCTTAAGCAAGTGTCAGAGAATATGTTATAGATATCTTAATGTATGTGAAAGTCTCTCTTATTACTGAAACAAGAAATTGCTTGTCAAAGATGATATAAAAGCATTTGACAGTCTTCGTATTTTTTCTTTCAAATAACATAGATTTTTCTTTTTTACTCTTAGCTGCGTTTTTATGTTGGGATGAAAGAAAGCAGCTACTGCTAGTTTGCTGCATTGCAGATGGTTAAAACAAAATCTGAACTCACAAACAAGGCGGTCCATTGAAACTTGAGATCTAGGTTTAAGCAGGTTCTTAAGATCTTGGTGTTTGAAAAAACATGGAATTAACTTAAACAGGAACTTCCTTACTGAGTCAGTTTGCTTCATTGTATGTTGCATGGTAAGAACTGAGATGTTTTGGGTTTGCTTAGGAAATGGCAGGATTTGTTGTTGTTTATCTTGAAGGAATGCCAAAAGAGCTCCATATATGTATTTGTTTCTAATTCCAGTACCATATCAGTGGGCAGACTGTAAAATCTGTATGTGGGTGGAAATCACCAAGTGTCTTGCACGAATTGAAATGCTGGAGTGAAAAATGAGTTCCAAGAACATACTTGTATGTGGCAAAAGTCCCCAGAAAATGTTACAATGTGACTTTCAAGGCTCAGTGGCCAAAAGTATATTGAATAATTTAGGTAAGAGATAAATTCAAATAGGTTGTTGGATTGGATCTCATTTTTCATAACACTAAACAGTGTGGGCTTTTCAGATGAATATTTTCACTTTACTTGCTGTATTTATTTCTACTGTAAGATGTATTCTGTGACAATTTAATAGTTTTCTACTATTTTAAGTTGTGCATCTGCTTTTGAAATAGTAAGAATATCCTAGCATGGTAGCAGCTGCATTGTTTAGGAAGAAGTATGCTGATTGTCACTGAGGAGACAAGCTTTGCTATGAAGTTGTAATTTTCAAGTAAACTTGCAGAAAACAGTATGTCTGAATGCATGCAAGCTAGAGATAGGCAAAAGTCTTTTAAAAATAGGGATAGCTTTCCCAGATCTTTAATAATAAAGATGATGGTGTATCGATTGGTAGCAGTCACTACTTGAAAGATACTTATTCTACTACCTCCTCTAGGGGATTTGCTTTAGCAAAGTTTTATAGTTCATCGAGACATTAAAGAATAGCACTTACGAAACCTGCATATAGACTTTGCTATCTGCTTAAAAGAATAAGATTACTATGGGGAGTAGTAATTCTTCAAAACGTTTCAGACTTTCATTGTGCTCTTGTAATTTTTTGTAATTTGGAAGCTTTTATCTTTGAGGGATTGCCAGCTGGGGAGGTTGCCACAAACAGCATTGGAAGAAAGATGGGCATAAATAGAAGAGTCCAGAAAAGTAGGTTAGAAGTACTAAATGGTGGGGCATCTGTCAGGGGAATTCTCTTATTTACAGTCTTTTGGGCATTCCTGCTGTAAGACATAAATTGAGAAAGAGGGACAATCAAGCAGCTTAAGAAGATTGTGTCAGTGAAAGCAGCTGTTATTCAGTGAGCTCAGTCCCCAGGGCAGAATGTTCTGGTGTGAGAGAGACTCTTAGCAGCTCACCAGCAACATGCCAGATTTATTTGCAGACTGCTAATGGCAGTGCTGGTCTTGCAGACACAAGACAGTTAAATAGGATGGGCTACTCTGAGGATATGTGAATGAGTTACTTTCTAACATCATGTTTAGCCACATTTTTAAAAGGAAGGGCCGAGAACTGTTGTTGAACATTGCAGCAACTATAATGCTTCTTTTAAGAGATGATGAATACCCTCAGTGTAGAGAGAGTACTGAAGCTATAATAAAAATAGCCCACTTGTTTGATTTCATCACCACCATAAATGGCAACTAGTCTGATTTGAAGAGATTTAAGTGCAATTTTTCTTGTTATTGAAATGACACTATTCCTTTCAATGTTCAAAATTGTCCATGTGCCAGTACCAACATGCCCATTTTTAACGTGTCTGCAATATTTCTGTCTACAATGCAATACAGTCTCTGGGCACAGGATCACATTTACCTGCCTCCATCTATGTTACTGACTTTGAACTCTTTACAAGTGGCAAACTATCTACTGAGATACCCCTCCGTCTGAACCCGCTCTGCCTCAGCTTTGTCCACCCCAACCTCCTTCAGCTCTGATCATCTCAAGTTAACAGGACCATTCAATTTCCGTGCTTGTTGTAGGCCAAGTCCTTTGGCTTTTGGTTCAGTGTCGAAAGCGGTGATATGCTCCACATCCCTGTTCACAAGAAGCTCAGTTGTTGTGTCCCTTCAGAGACAATAGCAGATTTGGTCATTGCCATCAAAGAATAGCTAGGAGAACCTAAAAAGGTGAGCTTGGCTGAAGATGTGTAAGATGGCTGTCCACCATCCAGCTGTTCCCTGGAACTGTACAAGATTCTTCTTCTCCTCATCCCAGCACAAACATACTGAAGTGCTTGGTCCTAGGAAGATAAGATTTTCAGAGCTATAAATAAAGACTGTGGGCGGCTCTGATACAGAAGACTGTCCATACAATATGGAATATGTTAGTGAAGAGGGGGAGCCAAATTTATAGTATGTGTCTGAGCAGGAGGAATGCAGAAAGCTAAAGGATACACTTCATGCAGTGTAATTACACAGTAATATAACAATAATGTAAAATGGGGAATGATTTTAATAATGTGAAAATATAGGTTTAATGATGACCACGTGCATGTTCCTGGTAGAATATTTTTTTTTCTGTTGCAAGGCAGCTTTTAAGTGAGAAATTCAGTCCTTTCCTTGCTACCCTGGTGAATCAGTGGACTTTCTCTTCCTATTAACTCCTAGAATTTCTATAGCTCCTTATCTCTCTGCTGTTATCAGGATGCCATTAACTATCTGATGACTTCTCTTGCTGTTTCAGGTAGAAGGTGTGCTGTGTGCAAGCAATACTGCTAATATAAAACCATGTTGTACTTGAATGACCAATTAAGTTTTTTTTGGAACAGGATGCTCAAGATCTTAGTATAGACTAAAATGTTTGTGTACAGAATGTAAGCCCCTTGCAGAGAAGGTCCAGCACTTGAAATAAGACATTTGCATTTTCCACTTGTGCTGTTACGCACAGAGTTAATCCGGGATTATATTGATAGACCCATAAAACCAGTACATACTTCAGATATTAGGTAAATGTCTCAAATAAGCAGATTCCTGTAGTGTCAAGGATTTGCTAGTACATTGTTCATGAGCTTGATTCTCCCGAGCTGGCTAAAGGATGGAGGAAACAAAGGGAAAAAAAGAGCGGCACTAACTACCATGTATGTTGTTAGTGCCAAAGTTTTCAGGCATGGTTCTTGTAACTTAGTGCAATCTAATTTGTACTTAATGTCCAAAGTCCTCAAAATTACTTTCCTCACCAGATCTGAGCAGAACATACTTGCAAGGCCTGTTTCTCTGTATATACTGTGTCTGTGAAAGGCATGTAAGGGGATTCCTTGATGATTCTGTTTCACAGAGAGAATTCACAGCTATCAGTTGCATTTTAGTGCAATAGTGAGCAGAAAGGGCAAAGAAAGGATTCCATGGTAGTTTTGCATAGATGATCTACCTGCATATGACGGGAAACATGCAGAGTAATGGACATCAGGATGCTTAAATTATTTCCAGTAACAGAATATACACAATTTATGCTTTATGTGGGTTATACTACTCTGAATGTTACTGCTTTATTGAAGAAATACTCAAGGAATTCATGAGCTTTTTAACATGCATCTAAATCTTTCCATGTGATCAACTTAAATTTCACATATTACAGAAAGCAAACTGTACACTTTTGCTTCCATTTTATCAACTCCATAATTTTATATTTCTTTGGTATTGTTGATTGTTTTGAAATAGTTTGTACAATACCCAACAGACTAGTATTTTTTAAATAATTAAAATATGGTGAATCTTTTTTCTTACAGAAGCTTCGACGTTGGACTACATCGCTTTCTGGTCAGGTAAGCTAATGCTTGCTTTGAATTGCAATTCCATATTAAAAAGTGTTTCTGTTGTTTTAAGTGGAGATGGCCATGCAAACTCAATACTGCTTGATATTTTCTACGGCAAGATCCTCTTTTGTCTTCCGTTTATAGATTAGTTTGAGAAACCGTTTGACTTAAATATCTACACAATGTCACTTTCTAGGGAACCTCTTCAGGTGTCCTTCAGGAAAACCTTAACTTAACCTTAGATTTCAGTGCTGGTATTCCATTTGTTAGTGAGGAAATCTTATTTTTTCTTGTACTGTATGAAAATGTTAACAGTTTTTTAAACTGGTAACTCAGGTACCTTCATACCTTCAAATAAGGGCTTGAGGTTTCTAGAAAATTAGGACTGTGGAGGAGAGCTATTTTCTCAATAGAAAACTTGATTGATTTGATGCATGAGATAGACTATGTTCTGAAGATGAATAAGGAAGGTGGAATAATTGTTTTTGTTTGCTGACCTTCATAGAAATGCAGTGATTAAAGTAGGGCACTTCAACAAGAAAAGGGAGGTTAATGCATTTGAATGCTATGCTGAGGAACCAATTTTGCTGTTTGGAGTCCTTTTGTGTGAGCGAAGCCACAGGTGTTCACTAAATGTGTTTGCATTCATTTTTGATAACGTGCCTGTCACTATCTGCTGATCTTCACAAAAGTGTGATTTGTACCATGAAAGATGAAGTTAGCAATGGTTTTCAGGCCCTGGGAGAATTCATTCTATCAGTTTTTTTTCATGCCACTAAAACGTTGCAATATCCATCTGAAGATCTTTACCTTGGAAGAATGAACCCAGTGTGTGAGCCAGAGCATGCTTTTTAGGTCCCACCATAAGGATCAGGTGATGTTAGGCTTCCCTTGATTTGACCTTGCTGAACTCAACATTTTAGGCTACTTTGTCATATTTCCTGCATAATTACTTTGTTAAGCCTCTATACTCTTGAGTTCTTCAAGCCTTAATGCAGAGGTTTTGGGCACTGATTCACAAACTACCAAAGCTCTGCCAGGTTGATAGCTCCTGATTGCTTTTTGCTCCTCTGGTCGCTCACTTGAAGCATGTATTTTCTAATGATCTCAGAACCCTGCTAATAGCTCTTGACTGTAGCTAATAAAAGTAGTGTACAGCTCCAGACAGAATGATAAATGCCTAGAAGTGTTTCTCTGCCTTAGGCTTAGCGTCACTTGTAAGTGTTCTTTTCACTTTGTCTTCTGAAGTATCAAAGATACCCCTTTCAGATTTAGCTTCTAGATTATCAGTACTGTGACTAGATCCAGGAAAAAATGGTAATTCTCTGCCCAAGATCTGGGTGCCAATTGAGCAATAAGACCTATCTATCTTAAGACCGATCTATTTTAAGGGAAGAATACTGGGTAGTATCTTATTGAACACCATGCTAAATACAGGAACCATGAAAGATATGAGATCACACAAAACCTGTCACAGGGAAAATCAGTTTTGTTTTAAGGTTGAACAGTCAAACCCCCATCCTAACGTCTCATGACCTTTGAGCAGTAGGCTTTGTCACGCTAAGGTTGTTCTTTGTATTTCTCTTTCATGTAACATGACAGCTTTTAACAGACAGCTCTCTTTGCTGAAGCCATAGTGTCACTATTGCTGAGGATATATATATTTAAGTGTGTGGATAGTTTTTAGACTGCTGAATGTATTTCATTTCTGGTATCAGTTCTACAGAATTAGTCACATAGGTATTTTGACCAGCTTATCAATTTTTTTAAATAATCATAAGAAATGGAAATAATTGTATTAAGAAATAGTTTAAAAATACACTATGGTTGTAAAGGGACTACAGTGTCCAAGAAGGTCTCCTGGGAATGAGGACAACTACTTAACCAAGAATAGAATCATGGTAAGCACCAATGTACTAAGTTTGAGCCCCTGGTAACGTTTCTGCCATAAAATATGCTTTTACTGGCTTTGTACAAAGAGTGCCATAAGATATTATTCTCTTACACTGCATTGTTTTACCTCCTGTGGAGATGCAATACTGGAATTGTATGCTTGTGCAATCTCTGGACTGCAGATAGCCCTTGAATTTGCATGAGTTGAATGTTGTCTTTGACTAATGTGTCATTTTCAAAGCCAGCTGTGGGTTCTATGCAGACAGCTTTAATACTTCATTCTCAGTCTGTCACCTACACTGAAAACAACTTGGGGAGCCATCAGATACTTTCTCTAACTACTGCTAAGGAAGAAATACTGCTCCCTTCTGTTGTGGCAGTGTGGGTTTTGCTTGGATTTCCATAACTAAAAAAAATTTCCTTTTAGCAGATGACTTTTGGGCTAGGAAACAGAACTTGGTGTTACATCTCTGCTGTTGGTCTGCCATGTGACCTTTAGAAAGTTATTGCCTTTGGTTTTGCCTATTTAGACAGTCTGTTTCTGAGAACTTGCAGAACTTTTTCTGTGTTCATAAATGGTCCTTTTCACAGTTTGGGTTTCTATATGTGAAATAGAAACAGTGGGGGGAAAAAACCCAAACAAAAACCAAACAAACCAGAGTTGCAGTAAGTGTTGAAAATCTGTGAGTTGAGATTTGTAATGTTCAAGAGATACTACATCGTTTAAAATATGAGGACACCATCCTTCAGTGGAACAGGAAACCCAGTATGACACTTGCAAATATAAAATGCAGGGCCGACAAAACTAAAAACAATCTCTGCTAAAAGGACAATCTGTGCCTAATTAATTAAAATGCTGATTGAAGGGACTAGGACTGTATATATCCTGACATACGCCGTCAGTGGCTTGCCCAAGTGAAGCCTGACCCAAACCAACAGAATTACAGCTACATAGCTTCTGTGTTCTTAGCAAAAAAAAAAATACAAAATCATTTCTATTCATCCATCTAGCTGTGGCTTGAATGATGCTTCTGATAGGGTTTTAAAGATAGCACAGGTTTAAAATCTTTTAAAATGTATTTGTTGGAAAGTGTATATTATACTGAAATGGCTAATTATTTGGTGTTTACTGGATTGGGCTGAACTGAATTGTAGGACTGTATTTCTAATTACTTGCATGCTGAAATATGGTGGCATCATGGAACTACTATTTGTGAAATTAAAGTGCAATTGAGTATACTGAGGTCTGGGCTTTGAACATTTATTAGCTACATCATAGCGTTTGAAGCAAGAATCCTGGAAAATCATAGGGGAAAGATCAATTTCATGATGAAAACTGGGGTTTAATACTACTCGTTAAATTACTTGGGAGGTAATTTGCCCACTGTTAACACAATGATATAAAAAAGTATTTGCTACTACTTCCAGGAATCAGCAAAATTACAAATCAATGTTATTTAAACATAGTAATATTCTTTTTCATTGTGACTACAGGAAAAACACCCTTGTTTCTTCTAATCTAAGCATTCTCAGAATAGAGCAAAGGGTATATTTTGAAGTTCAAAATACATAAAAATAGCCTTTGGGTTAGTTTAGAGGGGAAAAGCAAGAGAGCGAGTTCCTGATGCTGTTTGTTCAGTGAAGGTATTTTATAGAAGCATTTCATCCACTGCTGAGAACAGGGCATTGGGTAAAATGAAATTGTGAACATATGAGAATATTTACTGTCCTAATGCCAGTGTTTCCTTTTTGGCAACACTGATGAGGGCAGTGGAGAAGAATGACAGTTCCTGGAGTCATGATCCTTTTGAAAAATCTCCATGCCTTCAGCACTGTTGTGCCTTTTGAAAAAGTGTGAATCATACACATTTTGGTACAGATCTGGCTTCAAAAAGAGCTGCAGGACCATGCACTCTAGTGTCTCCCAAAGGCATTCCTCCATTAGCAGTGCTCACAGCTCACTGCATGGCTTGCAATTACTTCAGCTTGTTTAGAGTTGCAGGATTTTTAGGTTTCACTTATTACCTGGTGCAAAGGTTCTTCAAGTACAAAACTTGAAAATCATCCCGTTACTAGTTTTCTGAGGTGAAGCAAGGCCTAGTTTAGCTCTGGGATCAAAACTTAATTAATTAACTCTATTAATTTTTAGTTAGAATGCCCTCCATTAATTTATTTAGAATGCCCAAGGGCTGAATGGTCCTATGGAGAAAGAGGGATTATGGTTCTAAATAAGGTCCACTCATGAAAAGATGAGGAAAAGTGTGTTCATGGGCTGGATCACCTCCCATTTTTGTTCTCTGAAATCCCACAGGTCTCCACATATTTCCCTGCTACCCAAAATAAAAACAACAACCCAGAATAATGATGCTAATAAAACAGTTATCAGATAGTTTAAGTAAATTTTGAAAAACAGTTTTTTCCTTGTTATTCCACTGTGTTCAGAAAGGTACCACTGAGATTACTTCCTGTGAGGTCAAACTTATTTCTAAGTGTAGACATTTCCTCCCACGAGGCATCACAGCTCTTTACTGAGGTTGTAAGAAGTCATTATCTATGTGATGCCCCCATGGTAAGTGTAGACTCACTGCAACACTCAACAATATTCAAGCCATCTCAAGCTGAAGAGCTCTATGCCCTTGCTTAAAAAAAAAATAAAATCCAGCAACTAAAGGAAAAAACCAAAACCAAACCTCTAAGCACTTCTTGCTGTCCCTGTTTAACCCACAAACAAACCTCCAAAAACCAATCAAACACAAAACCCACCAGCAACCCAACCCAACACTTCTGAGCTTCCCTTTCTTTGTAACCCACTTACAGCTTGGTAAGTCAACATCTGCAGGAACAGTCCCTTTCACTTTGTATTGCATCTCTTCTCTAGCTCCAGTGCTAGGTAAGATCAGAGGTGATTCTGGGCTCCAACAGCTAGACACAGATTCCCTGCTGGGGTGCCCCATGGGATGCAGCATAAAACACAGCCCTCTTTTGGGAGCCAAGTGCCAGTGCTAATGCTCTACAATCTATCTGCTGCTGCTTTGAGTGTGACTGCCCATAAAAGCCTGTTGATGTTCTAATATACTGTAGCTGGGCTAGGCAGCATGGTGTTGAAGAGATACTATGTTTCTTACAACAGGATTGATAGAGATACTTGGATAACCACCTCTGCCTTTGAAATTGCTAGGTGTGGAACACAAGGATGCATCTGTTCTCTGCTCTGTCAAGAAGTTTGGCACTTTGGTTCAGTCTGTTCTGGTCACCTAGTCATCCTTACTGCATGCACAACAATCATAGAACAGTTTGGACTGGAAGAGACCTTTAAAGGTCATCTAGTGCAACCTGCCCTGGAATAAGCAGGGACATGTTCAACTAGATCAGGTTGCTCAGAGCCCTGTTCAACTTGACCTTGAATGTTTCCAGGTATGGGGCTTCTGCTATGTCTCTGGGCAACCTGTTCTAGTGTCTCACCACTCATTTAAACATTTTTTTCCTTGTATCTAGGGTAAATCTATCTTCTTTTAATTTAAAACCATTACCCTTGGCCTATCACACCAGGCTCTACTAAAAAGATTGTTCTCATCTTTCTTATAAGCTCCCTTTGAGTATTGCAAGGCTGCAATAAGGTCTTCCTGGATCCTTCTCTACCCCAGGCCGGACAAACCCAACTCTCACAACAATATATGCCCAAACTGTTCTCTAGAGCAAACCAAATTGTTTCCTCAAGAAAAAAAAGTCAGAATGTGGTTCTGAGGATCGTTTATGCTACAGACCTTTCCCAGTTGGTGTGCGTTTGTCTCCCTGTGCCCTATGCAGTCCCCTAGTATTTCCTCAGTACCTTTTATCCACAAGACTTTGCTTCTATTTTCAGTTGTGCTTTCAGTCAGCATGTAATCTCAGACTTTTGCCATAAAAAATGGCCACAGTGCTGCCTTCACCTTCTGACGCCTTGAGAAAAACACAGTTCCCTAAAGGACAATTTCTCTGTTGTGTGGGTTCGGCCAATCTATTCCAAATGAGGTTAATCCTAACCAATTTTGCCAGATCTTTGTACTGCTTTGCTTGGGAGTCTTGGCTGACTGGCTGGAGCAGGCGCATTTGACTTTTACATGTAGCCAGTGTGTTCGTGGGAGACCCACTGACTAAGCAGCGCTCTCTTTAGCTTTGCCTGTGGTATGTCTATGACAATCTTATGTCTCTTCCTCATTTTTCTCCGTTGGGTCTGTGCTGGCACAAAGGTGCTGTCTTGATTAAGCAGCAATGTATCTGGTTGAAGGAAAACATTTTTTATCTGTCTGTAATCATCAAAGTGACGTACAGGGTAAAAACTGCCAAAGATGCAAATGATGCACTGCGTCATTCCACTTAAATCTACTGATGCGCTTCCTGGGAAAGGATCCAGTGATGCTGGTACTTTGTCACATGCAGGTGGGACTGCTCTGTGTAGGATACATGACACTGCTGTATTTGCATTTTCTTTTGTGTCCTTTCTGTCTGCAATCCCTAGCCTTTAAACCAAGTGAGGACTAGTAGGGCACAAGGCTCTAGCAAGTGTTCACCAGCCTTGGCTCCTTTGGATCACTGTGCTCTTCTGGAGCAGAGCAGATGAAGCCAGAGGAAGTAGCAGCACCAGTGTTTTCAGTCAAGGGTATCCAGCTGTGAAACAAGCTTCCAGAGCAGGCTAACACAGAAACGGACTGTTTCCAAGTTACACTACAAAGACATCTTTTGCACCAAAAGACCCCACTAGAACAATACCTCCTTAGCCAGGGAGCTAAGAACAACAAAAGGTGATTCTTGCCATTTTTTGTACGTCTCACAATGTAGGTAAGATGTGCTGGAGACAGCCCTTATAGAGACCTACTTGAAGTTTTGTGATTAAGTTAGCCCATTGAAGACACAAGTATGTAGTCTTGCTGCTAATAAAAGCAATTGTAGTAATCACTAGATGTGATTGAATGGCTTTTGTGTCTGATTTATAAGTAGCTTTAAGGTTAAAGAGTTTATTACTGTGAAGAGGTAGTGGTATTAGGTTAAGAATTATTTCTTGTTTAAATTTACTTTCAATATGGGGCCCTAGGGTTTATGCAAAAATTGTTTTAAAGTTCTAAAATAAGAATAGCAGCTGATCTATCTGTAGAGACCCCTGCATGGAGGAGCCGGAAGCTATAGCTCTGCTTAGAAAATATTGCAGTTATGTCCAGCCGCATCCGATGAGCTTTGCTTTCAGACGTACTGGAATTTTTGCAACATTTGCTGGTTTTGGCAGTTTTTGAAAGCAGTGATAACACTGAAGTGATATTAAAAAAAAAGAGTCCAGCTGGACAGTGTTTGGAAGGTTCTAAAACGTTCCCAGCTATAAGATCCAACCTTGGTGTCATTAAAGTCCCTAGATAAACTCCTATGGGTTGCAGCGGGAGGCTCTGTGAATGTTCTCCTGTGTGTGTGCTGGGTGTAAGTATCAACTGTCTAAGTGACCGTGATGTATAATATCAGCTGAGGTGCTTTTGCTTAGAGTGGGACAGTGTTTGAAAAAATCTTCACGTTTTAACAAAAAAACCCACAAAAAACAATCCATAAAACTCGATCAGACGCTAATGAAGAATGATGCTAAATTGCTTCGGAGCAACTTCAGTCTCTCAAACACCTTCTTCGAATGAAACTTCTTTTGTTTTTTTTTAATAGAGCAAACAATCTGTTGTTACATAATGAATTAGCATTGAACATGTTGCAAAAATAAGGCTGGGGTTTGTATAAACAAAACCGAATCTTTATGTAAATGTTATGTAAATGTGACATTTAACTTAAACTGTTGGAGTGGGGAAGTTGGGATTAACAAGGTACAGATCTCATCATGTTTATGTGTTGCAACTGTGAATTAAAACAGTTTGTTATTTTGGTTGCAGGGTGTTTGAGTTACTATCTGTGAGCAAGAAATAGGCCGTTTGTGGAACGTGAAGTATTCTGAGATTCAGTTCAGGCCCCTTTTAAATAATTTTACTGAGTAGTTTAATGGAGCTGGATCAAAGGTTGTGTTTCAGTATAATAGACGAAAGTATGTGCCTAGGATCTGGAACTACCTGAGACTGTAAGGATTCTGAACTTATTCCTTGTGAAGTGCAGGAACATCACGGGAACATTTCTGTCCCTGACTCTGACTCTAAGGGCTAGAATACGGCCGGAGCTGACACGTGATTTCACTGTGAGGGACTCTGTCTTCTGTAACTGCAGCAACCTGTATTTCAGTCAAAAATTATGTCCTTTTTATTAAAAAATATATTATTTATGTAGTGCTTCCCCTTCCAAGCACCTCAGTTAAAGCCGAACATACATATGGAGGTTTTTGATTTTACGACCTGCAGTATAAATTTGCAGATTTCTGCTGCAGGTTTTCTTTTTTATTCCTGTCTTCCTCGCTTTGTGATGTTTGTC
>VZZY01015302.1:165582-280200 GCA_013400335.1 Eurystomus gularis
CCCCATCCTCGGAAACGCGCCTCCCGCAAAAATGCCGGCCCTTGGCTGTGACCTCATCTGCCCGTGTGCCTTCTCTGCCTGGAAGCGCCCGGTTAGGGCAGCGGGTGGTTCGTGCGTGTGGGATTCTAGGAAGGGCTGCTCGGAATAACTGGGCTGGGCTCGCACAGGATGGGTCCCGCCGTCCCCCGTGGGCAGGAGAGCCTCGCGTGTGCTTCTCCTCCTTGGCTGCTTTCTTGTGTGCAGCGTTCTGGGGATGAAGTATTCGGAATGCTCTCCTGAAGGTCTGTGACTCTGTGGCTCATTGTTGTGCTCGGGGTCAGCTTGCTTGGTTTTGCCTCGCTCAGAAGTTTTTTGAGGTGGTTGTGGTAAGGCATCCCAAAGCAATAACGCTTTAACCTTAATCCAAGGTCATAAGCTACAAAGTTTTCTCAGCCCATCATGCCTGGTTAGTAGTTTATCAGATGCGTTGCTGAAGGAGATAGCGTTACTGGTTGGTTTCTGGCTGTGCAGTAGCATGCAGTGGTTTCAGTCAGAGTGATACGCCGGTAACCAGCGTGGTTGGTGGTATGCAGTCTGCTTTCACCCCTTGTCCCACCAACCTCCAGTACTTGGTTCTGAGTTCTCTGAATAGTCCAGGAGAGTTTATAGAATTAAGCAAGTCTATGAGTTTAAACATCTAGAGTAAGGTGCAAAGAGTGGCCATGAGAAATAAATCTAAAAGAGAGGAAGGAAGGATGAAGGCAGGAAGTTTGATAACTCGTATCTAGGTACCCGCAGATCAAGTGATTTGAGGGTTTCAGAGTGGACGTGAAAATACTTTGAGACACCTAAGTGGCGACATTAGACCTTGTTATCTATGTGTGTGTCTGCAGCACTATTGATTTCAGTAGTAAAGCCTGAGTAGAGGACTTGACTGTGGTTATTTACAGCGCTGATGGCAGCGTTAGTGTGTTTAGAGCTGTAAGCTGGATACCCAGGAGAAGGTAGAGCACGGCGTTAGAAAGTGCTGCCCATGTGGGATGGGAGGCATTTTAGTGAATGTCAAGCTGAATAAGATACTGTATTGAAAGCCGTATTCTTTCTGGATTGATACCTAAGTGGCGTGTGGAATTGCTGAGTGCAAATCACAGGCCACCAGTGTGACAGAAGGCTCTGGGATATGTCTGGGGATACGGATGCTGTTCTGGCTGACTGGTGATACTGTGATGTAAAATGCAATTCTAGCTTCGCTGCAGACTGTGGGAATTCAGTGTGATCCGAGTTTCACCCTGAAGATCTCCATCTTTTTTCTTTTCACAGATAAAGCAGGATAATGATCATCCTCTGTAAAATGCTTTGAGATCTATGGATTAAGAATGGTATATAAGAGCTCAACGTTGATATTTAGTATAAGCTCTTTACATAACACCAAGAACAGAGGATAAAATAGGACATGAAGTAATGATGGGATTTGGAATTGTTCTATCACAGATATAAATTTAAGGTAAAAAAAGAAAAGGAAGTAATTTGATTTTTTTTTCAGTCTGTATGTGATCTTAATGGCATTTACTTGGGCAGATGATAAATGTAAATCAGGAATATTAGTAAAAGGTGATCTTTTAAGCAGCTAAGGTAAAATCAATAAAGTACATATACGCTGTCAGTTAACTCTTTTGCAAATGTATGTTGTTTGCAATATGCAGTTTAAGGGGAAACACTCTTTCCCTCACTCCTAAAGAAATTAGGCCATGTGAATCAAAATCTCATGGAGACTTCCATCTTAAAGGTCACAAATTGGGTAGAACTCATATTTTACAAGGAAGGAGGGGTCAAAAACCTTCAGACTTCTATTTATCTTACTGTCTGAAATAAGAGAGTAAAGTAACACGCTGTAGGCTTCCTTGTATATCCCAAAAATGTAATTGCAGTACTTCCATGCAGTGCTGAAGAACGAGCTAAGGTCGAGGCAACCAAAGGATAGTAGCTTTTATCAGCTGTCATATGGTTCTTGTTTGCATTCTCCTCAAGAAGACTTAGTGTTTTCTTACAAGCAGCATAGCTGGGCATTTGAAAAGTAACTCTGCTTTCCAGCCAGCCTCTGCTCTTCTGTTCTATGTGAATAGCAAAATGCAGTTTGCTTGTCTTGAGTTATGTGATGTTACCCCAAACTTAAAAAGCAATAAATAAAGCGGAATTCCACCTTGACTAGTGTAAAGGGAATTGGGATGTATAAATTATAAGAATTGCTCTAGTATTTTTTGTGAATGCTGGTATTATATAATGAATATTATCTCCCCTAGCTGTAAGGATGATGGCACTCCATGTGCTAGAGCTTTTCAGAGACAGTTCTGGTAGATTTAGAGATTATTTCAAAATGTATCTAGCATTTTGGTACAATGAATTGCTTTTCAAATCTGGATTAGAGTGTTGGTCTGAAAATATTAAATATTAGATATTTACAGCTTGATAGTGAGGCAAAGTAGTTTTAAATACTGACCTTAATGTTTTAGACCAGTGGGAGGGAGCTAACGTTGGAATGTAAACTTCAGTAGTGTTTTCTTTGACGCGCACACACACACACACATATATACATATATGTATGTATATGAAAAACTTTTCTGGATGGATCTAGATGGTCATCTTTGACCTTGACAGGCTGGCGAGGTGGGCCCATGCCAACCTCTTGAAGTTCAACAAGGCCAAGTGCAAGGTCCTGCACCTGGGTTGGGGCAATCCCAAGCACAAATACAGGCTGGGCAATGAGTGGATTGAGAACAGCCCTGAGGAGAAAGACTTTGGGGTGCTGGTTGATGAAAAGCTCAAAAAGCCAAAATTGTGCTAGTGCAGCCCAGAAAGCCAACCTTGTCCTGGGCTGCATCAAAAGAAGCGTAGCCAGCATGTCCAGGGAGGTAATTCTGCCCCTCTACTCTGCTCTCATGAGACCCCACCTGGAGTACTGTGTCCGGCTCTGCAGCCTCCAATACAAGAGGGACATAGACCTGTTGGAGTGGGTGCAGAGGAAGGCCACAAAGATGATCAGTGGGCTGGAACATCGCTCCTGTGAGGACAGGCTGAGGGAGTTGGGCTTGTTCAGCCTGGAGAACAGAATGCTCCAGGGAGACTTTATTGCAGCCTTCTAGTATGTGAAGGGGGTCTACAAGAAGGCTGGGGAGGGACTTTTTTATGAGGGCTTGTAGTGATAGGATGAGGGGTAATGGCTTTAAACTGGAAGAGGATAGATTTAGGTTAGAAATTAGGAAGAAGTTTTTCACTATGAGGGTGATGAGCCCCTGGTATGGGTTGCCCAGGGAGATTGTAGATGCCCCAACACTGGATGTTTTCAAGACCAGGTTGGACGGGGCTTTGAGCAACCTGGTCTAGTGGGAAGTGCCCCTGCCCATGGCAGGGGGATTGGAACTAGATGATCTCTAAGGTCCCTTCCAACCCAAGCCATTCTATGAAATGGGAGCCAAAACAGGCTGTGAGTTGCTAAGGTAAATTTTCTCCTTTGAATGCCCTCAAAGTGTAACAATAACTCAGGAGCAAATCTTGTTCAAGAGTAATATAAGCAGAGTTGATGCTGTTATGGAAGAGAGATTATCTGACCTCTTCAGGATTCACAGATTGTCTAAAAGAATAGTAAGCGTGTTCACTGATAGAAATATTTGGAAACATACAGTAACAGTGAAATGCAGAAGTTTGCATGTGGGATGGTAGACGGTCTGATAAGTGTTCAAGCTGCAGAACAGTTTCCAGGACACTTTTTGACTAAGGACATAGCAGGAAAAATGTCGCTTCTTAGAAAATTATGCTTGTATTTGTCTCCTTAAATAGATTGTACTGTACTACTTGGGTCACCACTCCTGGAGGTATTGAATAGATATGTAGATGTGACACGTAGGGACATGGTTTAGTGGTGGACTTGGCAGCGTTAGGCTAATGGTTAGACTTGATCTTG
This sequence comes from Eurystomus gularis, assembly GCA_013400335.1. NCBI lineage: Eukaryota > Metazoa > Chordata > Aves > Coraciiformes > Coraciidae > Eurystomus > Eurystomus gularis. Next base: position 169,520 of record VZZY01015302.1, read on the forward strand.
AGGATCTTTTCCAAACTAAATGGTTCTGCTTTTGTCACCTTTTACTGAAACTGGCACTCCAGGAGTGCTTTCAGCATTGGAGTTAGCTTTGTTGCTGCATGAGTGCGCATATAGGACCTAAGACTAAGTGCCACCACTTAACTGGATCAAGGTGATATCCAAATACAAAGGCCTCCAAAATACTTCCAGACTTTCCCACACAGGGGACTCCATATAGAACTTCTGGGCTTTTGAGTGTGAGTCTGGAGTCTTCCAAGTACTACTGGTATCACAGAGTTCCCTTTCATTCCTTCCCCAGACAATAAGAAGCTTAGCTAATGTAAAAGTCTCCAGGAAATCAAAATAAAAATGACTTGAGTTAGATGACATTTTTGCTGAAAAGTGATGATGTACCAAATTAACCTTTCATTTAGGGTGATGGCTCAAGATAAGAGGAACTTCTTGTTGCATTAGAAGTAAATTATTAGAACTGCAGCTGATGAAATGGATAGAGCTTGAGAGCAGCCTTTGGTCATCGGTTAGTTTTAGCTGACAGCCAAGCATGACCTTTTACTTATAAGTGAGACACCTGCAATTTTATCATTGGTCTCAAGGCAAGGGATCATCTTCTACTGGAAATAAATTACAGATGAAATATTAGTAAATGAACTTGAGTCGAGGGCTTCTTGTGAGCATGTCCAGTCAAAGTTTGTCCTATATGATGTACTTGATAGCACAAACATTTAGTAAATGTCAGTGTGTCTTTCAGAGCTTTGTCAGACATTGAGCTGTTTAAAAAGAAATGACATATGGTGGGAGCTTCCTGTAATGTAAATCATAATAAATATTTCATTTCTTCTTGTTTAGAGTGTCTTGTAGTTTTTATACTATGTAAAAAGCAAAATGGAGCTAGTTAACAAAGTAACCATGGAAACCTGCTTTATCCTCTTTTTCTCATTCTCTCTGTGGAAATGTTTTTTATTATATTTGTGATTTCTTTTCCTCACTGTGGTTTGAACTGAACCAGTAAAATAGCCCATAAAAATTGTATTTTAAGTTGTTGGTTATCTAGTCACAACCAATAGACCAAGATTTGTAAGATCAGTGTAAAGAGAGAGTTTGCATTCCTACCTTTTATTTAGGGTAGCACTGCAAGAATAAAGTTAAGTGGTATCAAATACCTGTATGTAACGCTAGTAGCAAGCCATGGACAAAATACACTTCTGCATTTCTGAAGAATGGGGTCTTCAAATTTGCAATGGCTTTTTTTTTGTTGTCAAATGCTGGATGATGAAAACATAAGCAATCTTTTGAGTTTTTTATTGGTATTTCAAGTATATGAGTGATAACTTCTGTAAGATCAAAGCACCATTAGACATAACTATTGTACCTTGTGGGAGGGAGATTTTTAAACTGGAGCCAGTGCCTCCACTTTAAAAAAACAAAGGTCATGTGAAGTCTTCTCTTGTTCTTCAGATTTTGGGAGACCTTCCTTTGGGGAACCTGGTAGGTTAGAGCAAAAGTTAACTACTAATGTAAGAGCAACTGTGTAGGGTCAGAGCAGAGCTCACCCTGGACAAGCACTCTGTCTTTGCTAGCAGTGAGCACATAGCAAGGAGGTGTGTACAGCCGAGTCAAGCCTTGTTGCTAAACTGTCTTCAGCAATTTGTGGTTCATGAACTTCTGGAGTCAGGAGTGGCATGTTCATGTGTGACACTTTGTAGCGTGTGTTGGCTTTTGAACTGGATGGATTTAGAATTTGGAAATGCCGCCATGTGGGTGAAATGTCCTCTGAGGAGGGGGATACCTGCAGCACTTTGTTCTTTCTGAACTCTTAAGGTAGGAGCTGTGTTCTCTTGGCACTTGCAGGTACTTAGCTGTTTTTAGATGGGCGAGTATTGCTTATATTTTGGATTGTATAGCCTGTTGTCAAATTACAGGCAGGTTTTGCAGAGCTGATCATCCCTCAATCTACAGAAATGACAAAAAGGAATGTGAAAGGAAATGTTTTATTTTTAGAAATTATTAGGCTTTAGCATCAGAAGCGTCAGAAGAAAGAAGACCAGTATTAGGTATAATTTACCTTTCTGATTAGTTCCTGAGAAAATAATGATTGCAAATAAAAAAATACATATTCTACATAATCTGAGACAATTTTAAGAAACACCTAAATATATTAAAATTTGTCAGTGCTTCAGATTCATATTTTATTTCTGGACTATTATTTAAAGATGATTCTCTATGTTGGCATGGCAGTAATTAAGCTTAAACTCAGCAGAAAGGATTATTGGTCTTTAATTTTTGTCAAATGAACAAGTAATATAATACCAAATTTTATTTCTTGGATTAACTTAGTTTCAGTGATGAGATACAATGAAACATCTATTACTCAATGCTTTATCCTTCCTTGACTTCTGTAATATGGAGTTGGGGAATGACTTCTTAGTGGTCCTCCAGTGGTCTGGGGCATTACTGCATTGTTTGTTATAGTACTGGTTGTGCTGCATTCAGTCTGATCTTAAGAATTTATGTTGCCAGGATTTCCATCACTTTTTGTCCCTGCTTTTAAGGGCAATAGTTATAGTTTGTTGAGATAGCCACCTTTGCAAGGTTATTCCTGTCTTCCCCAGTTCCTGATTCCAGAAGTGAACATTTGCTGGTGTTTTGAACTGTCTGATCAGAGCTTTGGATGAGTCAAGAGCAGTGGTTAAGGAGCAAAAGTTATGAATAATTTTGCAATTTCTTATGTGTGGTTTTGCCTTGGTTTTTGGTTTGTGGTTCTGCAGGGCATTCCTGTTGCCTGCAGTACTTGTTATAATAGATAGGAATTAAGCCATGACTTCAAGTAAAGAAACAGTATAGAAGCCATCAGTATTTCACTTCTGTATAAAAAATAGCTTTAATAGAGAGAAAGTGTTGAATACACCAGGCAGAAATTCTTCCTGCAGGCCAATCTTCTGTTATTTGTACCCACCTGTAGATGTGATGTCAAGCTCTTTCTTCTGGTTTTTGATTGTAAAAATTTAATAGTGGCAAGTTAGCATAACTATAACTAAATGAAAAGTTGTGATTAAATTGTGGTTGAATTACTGGGCACAATCTGTGAAGAAGAGTTACAGCGTGTGCCAACAAAACTGCAGATGTGGTACAGTGATACATAGGTTGCTCAAAGTAGACATGGTCTTATTTGCTTACTGTTATCAAGTTAAAAGATATTTTGGTGCTAAGAGCCAGGTATTTCTATTACAGAATGTTAACCTTCGTTGCTTTTTGGACAGTGCTTAGAGAAGGATGTGCAGGGTACAGGTCAGAGATATAGTGCTCAAACGTGAGTTTCAGAAAGCGAGTGTCTAGTACCCTACATGCCCTTAGTTCCTCTATAAATTGTTCTTGTGCCTCGCATTGCCTCACAAAAAATTTTTGAAAAATATTTTTACCCTCCTCTTCTGAACTGAGGAAAGATGAAAACTTGATCCACCTCAAACAAGCAGCAATGACACAAGGTTTTATGAATTGCTATCAAATGCACAGACCAAATCAAAAAGGAAAGCCTGAAATTATTTTTCTCGAATTTCTTTCACCTTAAGCATGTCCTATAACAAAAGGCAACGTTCAGGCAGAAGTGTCTCGCTTCAGCTGATGGTGTCTCTAAAGACTGCAGAAGTAAATTACAAAAATGACTGCTTTCATTAAGATGTTTCAGCTGCAAAAGCAAATGTGTTAGAGTTATATGATTTCACTAGAGCTGTAGATGCACAAGTCGTTTTTAGGATCGGACTGACAAATCATGTAATCACAGAAAGCTGACATATCTTTGTGCTGCTCATGATTGGTGTTTTGGAGGCAGCATGCATCCTGACTGGGTGATTATCATTTCACTGAAGTAGCACAGGCCCTCCAGAACCTGTACAGAGCGGTCACAGCATGCCAGCTTCTCTCAGAGATCCTACAGAATCTCGAGGGCAGTATGTAGGAAACGTATTATTATGACTTATTTTGTAGATATTAAGTATTTATACCATTGGTCCACAGAATTGCTGACTTGACATTTTATGCCAGAAAAGAATTTTTTTTAAAGTATAGTAATGTATGAATTACTGTGCATATGTGTGACTAAATGTTAGGCCACTTTCCACAGGAGTAAAATTATTTTTTTTCTCCTTATTATTAAACAGCAAATTCATTAATGCCATGATGTTGGGCCAGCATTTTGTGCTTTGTTGTTTGTGTCCTCATAACATACAGCTTCACACCTTGAAAATACGTACAGTTTTCTCAAAAAGGTCCTCATGTTTGTGTTGAGATCAACAGACTTTTTGTTATGTTTCTATATGTTTTATAAAAATAAAGACTTTGTTCCTTTCTAAAGAACTATGTGACTATAGGTCCTGATGCTGCCCCTATCACCTGCCATCCCATCAGCAGGATGCAAAAGTCTGTCCAGAGGTGCCTGCAGTAGGTTCTAGTTTTGTCAGAAGAATCATTTAAAAATAAATCAGCAATCAAAATTGCTTATAAGGCCTTGGAAGACTAACAGCGAAACTAGTACTTCCACCTCTTGTATGCTTCCTTTAGATGTCTGAGTTCAGTTAGGAACTCCTTGTTCATCCATGCAGGGCTCTTGCTGCCTTTGCTTGATTTCATACTTGTCAGGATGGACCTTTCTTGATCTTGGAGGAGGTGATCCCTGAATACCAACCAGCTTTCCTGGAGCCTTCTTATCTCTAGAGCCATATCCCACAGGTTTATTTTAAACAGACCTGTGAAGAGTTTGGTGTCTGCTCTTCTGAAATCCAAGGTTATGATCCTGCTTTCTGCCCTGCTCCCTCCTCTCAGGATCCAGAAGCCTGTCATCTCATGGTAACTGCAGCCAAGACTGCCTCTGATTTTCCTGTCCCTGGCCAGTTCTTGTTTGTAAGTATGAGGTCCAGTGGAGTACCTTTCTGTGTTGGTTCCTTGGTCATCTGTGTTGGGAAGTTGTCATCAATGTACTCCAGTCTGCTAGATGACTTGAGGGGTGCTTGTTGTCCTTCTAGCAGATATTGGGGTGTTTGAAGTTACCCCTAAGGACCAGGATCTGTGAACGTCTTTCTCCGTGGTCTATAGCAGATACCCAGTACAGTGACACCCATCCCCAGGCAGAGCTCCATGGGCTCCAGCTGCTCTCTCACCTATTGCTCAAGTCCCACTCCCGGCCTTCCCATCTGTCACAGCACTTCCGTCAGGTAACTGCACAGAAACTTGTAGCTCCTCCTGTTTGTCCCCCATGCTTGACTGCATTAGTACAGAGGTCTTTCAGAGAGCCACCTGAGCATGCTGAGCACCCAGAGCAGGCTTGAAAGCTTCCCGCATAAGACCATTCCACGTTGTTGTTTTTTGAACAAAATGTACCATAAAGCATACAGAGATACACTTTAGTAGTCCTGAAACAAATTGCAGAAGGATTTTAAGCCAATATCCTTTGTCAGACATGTCTATTTTTCCTACATTTTTATTTGTTTTTAATTTACGATCAACATTAAGGGGATATGGGGTTCTTTTTCTGTGTAATCAATTTAGTACTAGCCCTTATGAAATTATGTTAATGAAGAAAGCTCCCAAATGACTCTGTTTAGATGTGCACTGGATGATGAACATGGCTCCCTCTGTTTTCTTCGTTTATCTGGGTTGTAATTTTCAAAGAGCAGTGTGTTGGTCTTTTTCTTGAAATATGTCTAATCAACATTTTTTTAAATACAAAGAAACAAAAGGGAGCTCTAAAGAGAGATGGTTTATTTGCATTCTTTTATATGTAATAAAACAGTTTGCGATCTGTCTATTAATTTATTCTGGGTTTAATACCATTCCATCTGCTCTCTTGAGTTGTTGCTACTAAACAAAAAGGCATCAATGAAATATTTATGTAAGAGCACCTGGCAACCAGTTGTGCAGCGCACAGTTCTGCTGACTTGGTGAGAAAGCTCAGGTCAGAAGAGTTATTAGCGGCAGCCTGCAGGGAGGGGAGCACTGACACAGCAGCGCCAATGATCTTCTGGTCCTGATAGGAATAGATAATACAAGTTGTCAGTCACTAGACTTAGAAAAGGAAGTATGGAATGCATACTAGGGGAACCAACAAGGGACAACGAACAGAGGACACTAACACAGTTTTATGTGCTGTCTTATGTGTAGTACTGGCAGTGTGGCTGTGCTGGAGAATGCTCCTGTATTTGCGATGACTTTGTGACTGATGATTTTTTTGTAGTCTTTGATCTTTGCAGAAGCACTCCTATCTCACAACTGGTGTAACAGAATTGGGGTTGAGCCCATTGAATTTTAAATCACAGTTTACCACATGTAGGGGCATAAGTATTATTTCTCCTTATTTCTGTACATTTACATGTATATGCTCAGTGTACGGCGCAGAGTCCCAGCTTTGCTGAAATGCTCAAACATGGGGGAAAATACTATTTGTTGACTATAACTCTTGCCTAAATACTATTAGTGCTTTATTGATTTAATCTGAAATGAAAGCTGCTCTATTTAGACCTCTCAAATAAGGGGGAAAAACAATAAATCTATTCCTACTGTGCAAGTTGTCTGAGACAAAGCTTTGTCTCTCTGTAGTGTGTGTGCTTGTTTTATTTGCTTTTTTGTATGCAAGGTTACACTGCAAATGTTTAAGACACTGGAAAGTGAAGATAAGACCCTCAATCCCAGCTGACTGAAGGCACTTTGTAATTTCCTTGTGCCTGCCCCTTCACTCATTTGAGGTAAATGACACTAGAGGAGGTTTTTTTTCCTCTGTTGCCGTGGGTCAGGGAGGAGAATGAAACAGGACTGCTTGTTATTTCTACACAAATGCCTCAGAAGACATGATCTAAAGGCAGTTGGTGCTTCCAAGATCAACGGACTTTCCTTCCTCTTTGCTTTACAGAAACTGTACAAAATGTACAAATAGGCTGAAAATTGCTGCCATTTGCTTTTGATAGTGTCTCCTACCCATGTTGCCAAAGGGTAAATCGTAACACTGGGCATTGGAGAAGCAATTCCTCTATATTCAGGGGAAGAGTGAAATGATGGGGAGTAGGAAGACAGTGCGTGGATTGAGTTCTGACAGCGCGGCAGGCTGGGCTTCTTGGCGGCAGATGGCATTGAAATGTCAGAGCATTAAAATATGCATGTCAGGAATAGGATTGGGCATGTAAGAGGTAATTACTCCCCAGAAAAGTGATATTTCTATGAAACAGATTCTGAGAGGATTTAGGATGGTTGCTGCTGTAATTAAGTATGTTAGGCTTATTGCCCTGTCTTTCAGCCCTGGCAAGAGACTGTCACAGCCACTTTAGTTAAGACTTTCAATTATTTAAATAAAGGCAGAAATGAATGAATCTTCCAATCCTGCTTTTCTGATCTGGGAAAGGAAAACCTTCTTCGCTTGGAAAAGGTCTCTGGAAAGTCTCTTTCCAAGTTACTCAATAAATTCATTCCTTTTGATCGTTTCAGGTAAAGAGTGTTCTTCCTCAGCTGCTGTCCAGCATCTTTGCACATTTGCTGTTATAACAGGACTATCTATTTTCCTGGTCCTTAAAGATAAAAAAACCCCAACACTTCCTAAGAATGATGTTCATATATTTTACTGACAGTTTTTTGCTAACTACTGGATTCTGCAATCCTGGTAAATCATACAGGCTGGCCAATAAAGCACTATATTAAGAGAAATGTGGGGGTTTTGCCTTTTAAAAACAGTGGCTAAGCACTGTGTGCTGACTCCTAGCTGCCTGTGTTCCTGGAGGCAATATTTGCATATTACCCAAGCTGATGGGCCTACTGAGCATTGTAGTAATAGATGTCTGTGTGTGAAGGTAAAACTACACTGTAATATGTTGCCTATAGATGCAATATCTACTTCATTTGTTGCTTATAGAGGGTCTTTTTTTCTAACACAACACATTAAAGGCTGTGACTTTGCATCTGAATCTAAGCTAGATTTTTGACTATGAATCCTCATCTCAAACAGGTGTCGTGGGACAGTTTTATGTCAGGAACACTTGGCCCTGGTGTCCATTTTGCAGTAGTCTGGCTGTTAAATTCTGTTCATCCATCCTCCTGGTGCTTGATTCATCCTATGTATTATGATGGCTCTTTAGGCCATCTTGTGTGTCTCCTCCCTCAAACCTTGTTTTGAGCCAGAATTCCTGTATGATGAGGCCAGTGCAGTGGCCTGTGTAACTGTCTTCTGGACAAAGAACCATGAAAAGCCAATGCAGTATCCTTTTTCCTATGTTCCCAGCTACTGTGGATGCTCTAAAAAAATTGTGTAGGATTCATAAGTTGATTTAGGAATTTTTCTACAGACAGATCTTGTATTACTTGGTTATTTTTAGTGTTAGTGTCGCAATCCATTAATTACTGGTAACATTGCTCATTTAAAACCTCTCATGGTATCCTAAAGAAGGTAGCTCCTACACGGATTACTGCATTAGCCCGTGTTACTTTAACTCAGTGTTCATATGAGCCACTTTTGCTGCAAACTATTATACATGACTGATGCTGAGAGTGAAACTTGTCTTTCAGTTCCAGCCATAAAGCTGTTTGCCTTAAACTATCTGGGAAGTCCACCAATGACCAGTTTTCCTTTGGTTATCTGTGCACTCTCTCCTTGTTTGCCAGGCAAGCTGCACAAAAAGGGAAGGTCAGTCACTCCAGTGCAGCAACCACTGTGAGAAAAGGTCAAGAAATGGTAACGTGATCTTTGCCTGCTCCCTAGATACACTGAGTTCAAACTCAGATTGCTCTGGCTTGGCCCTTGGGGTTTTTATGGTGTACATCAAAGACTGTGATGAAAGATACCTATCTTTAAGGTGAAGGACATTTTAAATCTGATTGTGTTGTGAAACATATACGTAAATTTGGTATACTTTTTTTTTTAAATAATTCTCCTTGCCTTTCCTAGACTTTTCCAAAAATCTGCATATGTATATTGTAAATGAAGCTACCTCTTAAGTCACTTATACTGCTTTTTAGGAACTGTAGGTTCGACATCCTACTTTCTGATGTGTTTACATGAAGCAAATACCTGAAGTTCTCAATGTTGAAATAGGTAGGCTGTTTTCACTTAGACACTTACTAGTTACATACAGGTTTGTCCCAATCATATTCTTCTGGTACAACACCAAAACTTTCTAATGTCTTATTTGCAGTGTGTACATCTAATGAATAGAACTGTAGAAAATGAAATGTGGTAGGCCTTGATTGTGGGGGAAGAAAAATAGCATTAACACCATGCTTACATGATATGTGATGTCTAATACGTGATCTATATATTATTATATCTAAACATTATCATCTTATGCCTCCTTGCTGTCAATCCTAAATTTTGCTTGAGATTTTTCACAGGTTTTGAGGCTTTTTGCCTCAAAAATGAAAACTGCTCATGAAAATTACTGAAAATTACATTTTTATATTACTGCCCCTGAGTTGACTCTGCTGTTGCAGTGTGATCTCTAAGTTGTTTCTGTAGCTTGTGTTCTTCTGGTAGCTGCTCTGTCTCTCTCTGCTTCTTAAAAACAAATTAATTCTTTAGCATAACCTTTTCTGTTCTCGTGCATTTAAGGGTTTGGAATTTTGAGGGTGATGGGTGAATCTGTTTTGTCTCTTTTTAAAACGTATTTGTGTTATCTCTGTCTTTCTCCTCATTCTCAGTCAGCTAGGGTTTTTTTCTGGCCTTTATAATTTCTGCCACTCTTAGCTTTTGGTTTTGCCCCTTCAGTTAGCCTGCTTAGTGCTGTGGTGCCCTTTTCTAGCCACTGTCTCAAAACAGTTCTTGATGTTGATGATAAAAAAGTCAACAGTAGCAAGGATGACCAGCAATTCCAGTTAATTAGTGTCTGCTCCTTGTCAATCAGCCTTATCATGCATTGTCCCCAGTCTGTTTTCTTATTTTCCGAAAGTCTGTCTCGTTAACTCCCATGTAGATAGCTGGAACAGATGTAGCACTGATGGACAGCATATGTGGCATTGTGGTGTCCTGCAACCATTTGTTTCATCCTTGCATTTCTGTTATATCCTATAGGAAGTATTCCTGTATCCTAATGAATAGTTCAAGGTTTCTTTAAAAATATCTGTGTTGAACAATGTATATACATCCGATGCATATGAAAACACTGAAAATGTAAACTAGGCTCCATATGGTTGGTGCAGGTTGTTCACTGTTACTCAGTGCAGTGGCTTGTTTGGGTGGGATAACAGGGGCAAGCTCTGCTCATTTTGTCAGTAGAAGGTATTTATTTCCAAGTTTCCCTGCCTCTAGGGTGTTTCAGATCCAGTTACATTTGGTGAACAATTGGCTTTACCCCTGGAAGGGTGACTTTGAGGATGGTTCTTATTATCCCTGCAACAGATTGATTTAGGTTGTTTACAGCCTCCTTGTCATCTTTGTTTTTTTTCTCTGGTGACATAGTATGTTTGTAGGCTGTCATTATGCAATGTTTCATATCTGTAGATGGCATCTCTATTTTCATACATAGTTACAGAAGTATAATGGGTAATATAGTAAGCAATTTCCTCCTCTGGTGCAGTCAAGCACTAGCTTACACAACTCAAGTGTAAGGGAAGACAAGATAGAATTTGGAACTGGATTCTAGGGCAACACTGCTTGATTTTGTATAGTTTTTTTCACTGATGGCTTTTTATACCGTGCAGATAATCTCTAGCTATCTTCAGCAGTACAGTGTAGTGTGCCCTTGAAATAGTATTGTTACCTTCAGAGAATGCTCTGTCTTTTCTGACTTTCATTGCTGAGAAACTTTTTTGTTGTTCAATGATGGACATCAAATAGCCTAGTTGGCACTGAATGCTGCAGTGCATTTTTTTCGCTACTGTGGGCTACTGCTAAGACGTGAAAGCTAATCTGCATTCTCTATACTTCTGCACTACTAAGTACTAGTCAAGTTCAAGTTTGGGCCCTGTGGGACTCAGAGGCCCAACAGGTTTCATTGTAAAAATCTAGAAGGCAGAGCAAGGTCTGCAACACTAATTCTCAAAGGTAATGAATTCTTCTACATGCAGATCAAAGATGATATTTTCAGGAGCTTTTTCTGTCTGATAATACAGTCCATGGTTTTGTTGTGAGCACCTGCCCAAACTAAGGGCGATGATATCACCTTCTAGTCCCTAAGCAGAGCTGGGTTCTTAAACCTTGCTTACTTGATTTCCAAATGCACTTTAAAAAATGTATGTATGGTCTCCCTCACTGCCATACTGCTATGCTGCATTGCACACACATTTTTCCCCTGTGTGGTGACTAAACCACAGAGTAAGGTGGGTTTGGTTTTGGTTCTTGGTTTGGATTTTTTTATGCAGTACCAGAATGCATTCAGCTGGTGGGGATAAGGTAAGGTTTTTTTTGGATAAGCATGAATGTGGTTTGACAAGCACAGTCTGTTTCAAGTAAGATACAGGACACATACCAGTGCCTGAAAAGAGCTTTGGAACAAACAGAAATCTTTTGAGTATTGTTTTGTATGACTATCCTTGATCACACATGACATGAAGAGAATAAACCGTATGTTAAGATGACATTCAATATAACTTTCTTGTCCAAGTGAGATAAGTAGGAAGAATGGAATCTGCATTTTTCACTGTTACAGTTATGATAAATCTTCCTTTGTTTACCTTTTTATCTGACTTAATATGGCTTTCCGTGTGTCTATTTCATACAGACAATGCATGGGAAGCTTTACTGAGCCATATTGAGAGAACGTGGACCAGTTTATAGGATCAAATTGCATATTTTAAAGCTATTTTCCTATGCATTTAGGTGCATAGTGTGTGATTACAACATGATAATTTATCTACCTTGAAAGCAACTCTCCCTTCCCAAGTACACAGAAGGAAAGATTATCTTTTTAGAAAAGACACAAACTTACTAAAAATAATCTTTAGCATCAGACACATGAGCACAGAATTCATACATAAGATGAAGGGTCTAGAGAATAAAGAACTACTAGCTGGGTTCTTCCTATATGTTCTTTCAGCCATGAAGATACATACCTGTACATTGATGATAATGACACTTTCTAATAAAATCACTTGATAATTTGCAGGTGCTGCACAGATTTTAATTAGTGACTCACCTTGCTGCCAGTCAGCTCGTTCTCACGGAGTCAGAACACGTTATTCCTCAGTATGCAATGTTTCAGCATAATCAACTTTCAGCTTGCAACAGTCTAAAAATCTGTTCTTTCTAGTGTACAAGCAGTTCTTAAGACTTATACATGGTAAGGTCACTTGCATTTGAATAATTATGGTATAATTTGAAAACATAATTACCATCTGGGCAGTAAAACCATTTCCATCATTATCGATCAAATGGCGAATTTCTAAGATACACTTAATTTCTGTCTCTCGTTCCTTCTTCAACTCTGCTTTAATTTTCCTAAATTGAGTCTTGTATTTTAGTTGCGTAGGGAGAAGAAAATGCTGAAAAGGAACAAAAGACATCGTGATTTTTTCCCTTCTGCACTTCATTTTCTATGTGGACTTCTTTTCATGATCTTTTCTCCACTTTTGCAGACCTGCTGATGAAAACGAGAAGTAGGGTGCTTGCAAATGATGCCAACGCTATTAGATGAAGCTCATCCCAATGCAGTGTAGTAGAGGCTAAAAGTTTGGGTCTATATAAAATGGTTTGGGGAATTTTTATAGCCACGTTTCTCTGTTGTTAAAGTCTGAACCATAATAACTTAAGAAAGGCTAGAATTTGAAGGTGAAAATGTCAAGCAATTATTTTCTTATTATAATACAGCTCTTGGTCATGTTTGACAACTTGAGTATTTTGCATACTTCATCATCTCTTGCCAGCAGCAAACGTAGATGAGAGGTACTGATTCATGCCCACCTGTGGACTGGTCAAGTGCTGTCAGTAAAACATTCTCTTCTTTCCTTTTGGCTCTTTTCTCACACATGCATGCAGAAATCCACACTGAATTAGCTGAAGGATAGCTGTGGGGGTACTGACCTTGCTGTGCTCCTTAATGCTCTAATAAGCTCAGTACAGCATTACCTGGCGGTAAGCTGTTGAGGCTACCTCAGAAACAAATCCAGGATAGCACTGTAAAATCCTGTCCAGGACTTACTGGTTTCCTGCTGAAGCATGAGATATGGTGAATATTGAGCCAGGGACTCTGGATATTGTGTTGAGGATGATGGAGCTTCACTGTGCAAGTCATGATACTGTCCCAGTTTGTGGCCTTTTGGGGAGACAGAGGTAGGATAGTTGAATCATTTGCCCTAAACATTGGGTCAGTCTGCATGCTTTATTGGTGACTGCTAATCCTAAGAGGGTTTGGTTTTTGAGAGAATCCTCTTGGCATAGTAACTGAACAACAAATTTACAGCACGGAAAATGTTGGAAAAAAGCTATGTGCAGCACCAGGAGCCTGTGAGAAACACAAGTGGTCAGTGTTAGTTACTACTCACTTGAAAGGAGAATGAATATTTAAATTGAAAGCTTTTTGGATAACTTTAAATGGTTTGAGTTCTGCATGTTATCTGAGTACGTGCCTGATGTTAAGCATGTGCATACTGTCCCAATTAAGCAGGACAGTTAGGTCTGTGCCTAATGTGGCATCAGTAGAGTTGAAATATGCCATCGCTATGTAATTACATCACTTGCCTTGTCTTGTTCAAGAGTCATAATGACTTCCAGGGACAGTGATAGCAGAACAGTGTTTGTACTATAATAATTTTGTCTGAACTGGTGAAATGTTAAATCCGGGTAGCATTATCAGCTAGAAGATTCTGAAACAGGACAGGGCTTGTCTTACATGTCAAGCGCTCTGTACAGGCTGCTGCCTGATGTTGGATGCTATCTGAAGCCTATCTTCCTCAGTCTGACATGGCTATGTGATACCATTGATCCATGCAGGATTATGTACAGAAAAGATAAGATACTCGGATTCACAAAAAGGTTCTTTGTCGCTTTATTTCTTGCTATAAGGAACATGGAAAGAGAACACTTATTTAACTACTGAATCTTAATGACTAGACTGAAATGACATGCTGAAATGTTGCATTTTTAGTATTGCACTTCAGTTTAAACTAAAACAGGGCTGGAGTGGATCAGTTGCTGTTAATAGATGACACAGTGAAGAGGTGATGCAGTCCCTTTCTTTATCTTGTTTGCACCCAGTGCAAAAAACCTCAAGGGGCAGGACTGAAGCCTGCATGGTGTAAGACTTCTCTGCCTCTCTTCCAGCAGGCTAACATAAAATGATCAATGTATTTGTGCTATATTGCCAACCAGGCTCTTTCCTACAATGCTCTGAAAGGTGTTGGGAGTTTGTCAGGCGCCAGTGGTTGGTACTTTTGTTTTCCTTCTCTCTTTTTCTTGAATATTGGACTTAGCCTTGTACTTCCTTTGTCTTTGAAGCATACAAAAAGTACCTGATACATGTTTTGTTCACAAAAGCAAAGATTGATCATAAAGACATTTTCTTGATAATCTTACCTGTCAAAAATTCTGAGTTAAGATAGAACAGCATGATGGTTTTTTGTATTGTTATTCTCCTTTAGAAAGTGAAATCACATAGCAAAGGTTGCTGAGGGTAGAAGATAGAGAGGAATACACTTGCTATTGATTTAAACTCTACCTGCTCTGCAAAACAAGAGCCACAGGCATCACAACTGGGCTTCTTTCACAGAATGTACTGATACTTAACATTGAATTCTATTAACAAAGTTTTAAAATGCTGTATAATAACTAATCAGGTTTTCTTGCTCAGACACAATCAGCAAAGAAAAATACCTATCCTGTGCAAAGATCCTGTTGATCACAGGAGTTATCATTGTTAGGAAATGTGTATTTCAGAAGTAGAATTTGGTCTAAAACTCAATTTACAATTTAAATTTTGCCTGTACTCACTTTTGTCCACTCTTTGTTTTTGTTACAGTAGGAGCTAAAAATCATCTGTTCTGAATGGCAGCAGCCCTGTCTAAAATCCTCAACCTTCTGCCAGTCGTGGATGCTTTAAAGGTTTTGCCATCAGCTGTTACAGTTGGCTTTATGCTGTCCCCTATAGCTTTAAAGGGATGTTGGAGCTGGCTTAAATATGTCTGTGATCGGATCCTTTGACTTGCAACCTTACTGCTTTCTCAGGGCAGGCAGGAATAGAAAAGCAATTACCTATTGGGATCTCAGGAGTAGCCCCAGCAGCTTCTGCTTTCTGGCTCAAAGGAGAGGTGATGAGGGATCGAGGGAACAGTGGCTGTCTGTGAGGGATTACCTCAGGAGGCTGTGTCATACACTCAGCTTATCCATAAAAGCACAAAAAAGAGTCTGAGATACAGAGAACAGTGTTTGTACGTTTGCTCATTAAACAACATTTGAGCTTAACACTGGTGCCTCACAGCTTAGCTGCAAAGTTGGTACTGTGCATGTGCTCAGAAAAGGATTTAACTGGCAGCCTTGGTGTCGAGGACTGCTGTTTAGTTTGAACTATATTTTCTTGATGGTTTCTTCACCCTCTGGGTATAATGACTTTCTCTATCAATATGCAAGTAAAAATATCAATAGATCATGGAAGCATAGTAAGAGTTCTTATACAGGAGCACTTAGAAGATTAAAACTGGACAGCAGGTCATAATTATGTATGGCTATTCTGCCCAGTATATAAGACAAGAAGATCTTTTTATCTTGCATGTGGTATCAGGTTTTTATAATAAAGAATTTTTAATGTAGGAAACATTGTTTGTAACATTGAAATGGAAATCCTTTAATGCGTATACTCTGGAAACTGAACAAACTGAAATAGCATTCAAATTGGAAGAAGTATCTGTCAAGTTCATTCAGTTAAATCCAATCTCCACACTAAGTTACTGGTGAAAGAATTTGGTTTTGTCTTTCTACTCTGCTAGATGTATGCTCTGCTTAATGAACCCTGCCCCTGCATCCACAAAACACACAAGCATCCAGTCAAAGCTTTGGTGTGAACACATGCAGAAAAATAAATGTAAACACACAATTATTCAATACTTTTTTCCTCTTAAAATACCAATGAGTTGTAGCATCATCTCTGTAACTATGAAAAGGTGAAGAAATGTTTCTGATTCTGCAGTTTTCAAACTTTGAAAAGGTATGATTTGGCTAATTTTAGGGGCAGAGCAGAGGAGGCTTGGTGTAAAAGGTACTTTGCAATGAAAATGAGTGCAGAACCCAGATTTGTGTCCATGTGAAGGTGATGAAAAACATCTTGCTGGCAATAAAAGAAGATATTGTCTGGCCTTTTCTCTTAGAAGGAAATAAACTGATCTTTGTTATCAGTGTCCAAAAAATCCATTGCTCACCTTGGTTACAATTTGGTGCATATGCGTCAACAGAACATAGGATTTTGCCTTTGCTTTAGGAATAATCCAGCAATCTGTAATGATGTGGGTATCTGGTGAAGTGTCTGTAACCATCTGTCATCATTCATGGTTTTCAGTCAGCAGTTTCAGCCTGTTACTGTCTCTACTTTAGTGAATCTGCTCTAAACTGTCACATTACTGTATTTAATTTTCTTTTCAACGGTGTTAAAGTATACAGGATAGAATGGTGACTGAGGCAATCATAACTTGCCAGATGATCATGAAGAGAGGATGGAGTGGGCTGCTGTTGTGGAACTGGAGGCTCTTTAGTTTATAGGAAAGGTGAGAAGCACAAATGAAGAAGGCTAGCATCACTAATAATCAAATGGGTGAGCAAGTAAAAATGAGAAAGTATCATTTCATGGCCACTCGACTTCACATTAATTCTCACGGCACATCAGTAAGCTGTACTGTAGGGATGGTCAGCATTATCAGCCTCTGCAGTGGTGCTGTTAAACAAAACATTTGCAATGTAAATGGAAGATGTTCCAGGACATTGTCAACACACTTGGCTCCAGACAATTCTATTTGACTTTTTGGTATGCATGAATTCTGTCCATATGGCTATGCTCTGCCACTATACGTGCTCATAATTGGGAATCATGAGTTTTAGGTAAAAGCTGGGGGAGAATGGGAGACTCCTTCCTAACCTGGCTGAGCATTTCTAATCTACTTCAGGGCAAAGTCAGATCATTGGTAAGGGTGCACCTGAAATTCAGGTTCCTTTTCATTGCCTCGTAGGTTTTGGTCTCAGCCAGAAGCATATGAATGCCCAGGAGCCATGAAAGTGCTATTCTCCTGCATCCTTCCTTCAGACCTTTCAAAGTTAAACCGTAGCTATCATACCATGATGTTCTTTAGATTCCTGTTTAGACTTTAACTGATGGGCTTGGTTTTAGTCGAGGTTTTTCAGGGAAAGCATGTCAGTTTAGTGTTGCTGTTTCTGTTTAACTCTTTAACTCTTTGAAACGATATGCTATTTCTTAGCTGGTTAGCCCCGAGTTCTAAGGATGGTGTGAGTGCAAGCTGCTGTTTCATATTCTGTTCCCAAGCACCACCAGGAACTTGTAAGGCAGTACCCAGCTGGATGAGGTTTTTTTGCTTCTGCTTGGTTCCCTCCACTTTTGAGGAAATAAAAGTTTGTTTGCTTTTCACAGTCTATTAAAATCTCAAGAAGCAGAAAACAGGAAAAACAATCACTGGTGACCCAATGTGTAAACCAGATGCTTCCTTGAATACCTTTCGGAGAATTTAATGAAGGCACACCAACTGGAGTGCTGCTGACAGTCTTAATGGTCTTTAGCTTGTTTTCTACCTTTCTTGGCCTACATTTGTACTTCCCTGTTAAAACCAGTTTTGTTGCATTGTCTTGGGGCTTTTCATGAAGATCAATTCAGAGAAGTCATTCTTTTATCAATCGTTATTTGTTATCTCTTTCTAACAAACTACTCTGAGACAACTGGACAAATACACAGCTAAGTGTTGCAGGGGAATAGGAAGGTTTATGGTATATTTTCTACTTACCTTTATGTGATACCTTAACTGATGTTTGTTTGTTTTTTTCTCAGATGGGCTTTTACCATTCCCTTTTCCTTGAGCATGCACCTTTTTTTGGTCCCTATTTCTCTCTCCTCCTTACGTGTGTATTTAAATTTCTGGCTGTACCTACAGTGTTTCTAAATCAAATATTACCTTTGAGTTGAGATAATTTGTTGCTGTGTTTAAAACTTAATGGTTTATTTGGTCCTGGTCCCCTGCCACTGCTGACTTCACAGGAACTGACATCTCCAATTTAAGTTATCTGGATTGAACCATATCCTTGACTGGAGTTAGGAAAGTGTGCCTATGCTTTCTTTACAAAGGAGAAAAAAAATTAGATCATCGTTAATTAAGGGTGTTGCTTCAAGAAAAGTAAATATTTTGCTTAACTAAATTTGATATCCATTCTGACTTATATAACAGACCATGTTGATTTGGCCTCATAAATAGGGATGTACTCTACATCAGAGAGGATTTAACTCTGCTGGTGTTTGAAGGGTTTTTGACACAGGCTGGAGGGTGTATAAAAGTTTTAGTGTGGAAGGTGTGGTATAATCTTAATTTAAATCATCTCATCTTTGCCTAGACGTCTCAATGCCTTGGCTATATTTTATAAATAGTCTTTTCCCAGAATTGCAGACCGTATGTTCTAAGAAATGTGAACTCAGGAGAGGTGAGTGAATTACTCAGCTTGGAATAACGTTAGAAGCCTAGCTCTTCAAACTTTGTGCACATGCAACTTGGAGGAATATGTAATGCTACTCAATATTTAAGAAGATACATTGATATTAATCAAGTTTCCTGCCATATTTAAGTGATGTCTCTTCTATATTTCTGCTTTTCAGTAATTATATGCGTTCACTTTGTTTCAGAGATGCATTTGAAGTATATTTTGTTGATACTGGTTTTTAATCTGAAGGTTGTAATGCTTACTGAGTCTTCACTGACTTTGGAACTTTGGATCTGAAAAATTATTCTGGTCTCACAAAAATTTTTATTTCTGATGTACCAGGTGAAAGTCTTCTGACGCCTTGGTTTCTGCTTGTCTATAGAGCTCTGCAGCCCAGTGAGGCAAAGGTATTGCATGGTTTGGTGAAACTGCTGCATGGTCTGTGGATACTAACAAAGCCCTTCGACATGCACGTGTACAAAGTAATATATAAATGCAAAAGAATCATCAAGCTCTCCACAAAGGGATCTGTGGAGCAAATTATGGAGGGCTGTTTAATTTTATCATCTTGTCTCTAAGCAAAAATATTTTAATAAGGAAAATAATGTAAGTTCTATTTGTAGTGACAACATTTCATTCACTCCTCTGGCAGAGGCGTGCTGGGAAAGATAGCTGTTAAGTGCACAGTGATGAGTGTATTTTAAACATCTGAATTTTGTCTGATGTACCTGACATATTAAGAGTAGCAGGATGGCTAAATAACTTGTGCTTATGCCTATGGAATTTAAATTTTCTAAGGGGAGAGAAAAATGTAGTACTTGTAGACTTGGTATGGTCAAAGCAACAAATGACACATATTTAACAGTTTTTCACTAACTGAACCACAAATAGTTCAATATGTGCAGTCACACGCACAGAAATAATTGCTCTGTGTTGCTTTAGCTGTAGTTGAAAACTACTGTAAAATGTGCTGTTGTGGATGCACACTTATGATGAGAGGGGAAGTGGCCAGGGAGGAGATTTTCTGCAAAGGGTTTGTGTGGGAAAAATATGCCTTTGCAGCCTCTCGTGCAGATACATAAAGCTCTGAAAGAATCAGGAGAAGTAGAGAAAATGGGAAAAAAAAATTCTTTTGTTCACGGTGTTCATGTGTTGCTTATGCATTTTGTAATGATTCTTTAGGGCACAGTGAGCAATTCCTGCTGCAGAAAGCAGGAGCAGGATCTCTGTGTCTCACTGGGTAATGCCCTAGCTGCAGACTTGTTTTTTCTTGCATATTCACTCTTTGAATCTCATTTTCTTTTCTGCCTGGTGGCAGCCTGGTAACAGACAGCTGGAGCACTCCTCTGGGAGACAAGATATGTTGGTCTCCTTGGCAAAGAGCCTGACCTCTACCATTTTATAAGCAAAGAGTGACAGTGCTATTAATAGATCCCTCCTACAGCCGGGTTTTCAAAAGAGTATAGCCTGATTGCTGTGCTTCGTGCTGAGCTTAGATATTATCAGCACATGGTAGGTGTATTGTGAGCATCAGGAACGAATTGGGCCCCTGAGGGGAGTTAAGTTCAGAACAGCTTCAGGAAGCTCTGCAAACTGTACATGGGAGGAGGCTCCTGCTTCTCAGCTCCATCAGCCAGCTGGGGACACAGCTCCCTCCTGCCCAGTAGCTGAGCTGTATGCACTTAACTCTAGGCTGCTTTGGCAGTAACATGTAGGCTTCAACCATCAGCAAAAAGGTTGGGGCTCTAGTTTGGACTTAGTGATATAACCAGTCTTTGGTACTTTGATCATCTGGAATCTCTCCCATTTCCATTGCGATCAAAGGTAGCTGACTGGTGGTTTTGTGTTTGACTGCAAACAGGTGGTAGTAGGCAGCATTTATTTTCTGTGAGAAAACTAAACACAACAGTCCATCAGTAATGAAACTTCTTCTATTAAAAGGCAGTATTATGATTTAGATTAAAATTTCATTTGAAATAGATTAATCTCTTTGAAAACATGACCTTCCTTGGAAGAGTGAGTTCAAAATAATTTGTTCAATATTCCCGCTATCTGCCCTTTGACACATGGATTTGGCTTGGATCATTTTATGTGTTGAGTGCAAGGAAAGTAAAATACATGAAACACTTCAGATTTTTAGCAGGAAACTGCACTCTGTCTTTGCTGGTAAGCATGCTAACAACTGGAAAGTGAACCAAAATTCAGGTCATATTTGTAAACCCAAGTGTTCTTGCATATGAATATTCTCATTAATGCTTTGTAACCCAAATGGACTTAATTTCTCATTAAACATTTTTGTGGTAATTTAACAAGGCTTGCCTGGAGCCAACATTAGCTTAAATATTTTAAAGGATCTGCATTTGTCAAGGTCTCTCTAAACATTGCATTAAGCTGGTGAGGTGAGAGAATCTTACAGAGCTTAAAAAGCTTTGCCAACAGCCCAGCAAAACTTATTAGACCGTGTAAAAATTGAGTTTCATGGTAAAAATGAGGTTAACCTCTCCTAATGGAAATTTCGCCAAATAGCATTCCAAATACCTTGGGTTATTTTTCTTATTTTAGGTGCAAATATATGGAGTTCAGCCTTCAAAGTCTTCTTTACAGGAGATGTTTCTGTGATTTAAATCAGATTTATTCATGTAGGACCCAGTTTTGCAAAGACTTACAGATGTGTTTTACTTATGCACTCTGTGTAGCTCCATCCAAGTCAGTGACAGCTTGAACTGACAAAACAGGAATCCTAAGTGCTGACCTAGAAGTAAGAATTTGCAGAACTGAGCCTCAAATCTTTTTATTATGCAGTAGAGAAAGAGTTTGAAATCATGGTCTAGGGCCACAAAAAGAAAACACAGGATTAGAAAGAAATTAAGGAAGCCCAACCCCACTTCTAGAGGGAATTCCCCTCTGGTTCTCACCCTATATCCTGCCACACTTTTTATTTCAATCAAATCTCTTTTGTCATGACATTCCTTAGGATAATTTAGAAGCAGAACAAATGGTAACTTGACTCTTTAAATTTATCCTCAAAATTGTTCAGGCTGGTGTTGAGCATTGATTTCACAACTAATGATGAAGAATTTTTTATTGACTTAGAGAGTCAAATTCTCCAAGCATAGTGCTACCTGGATGAAATTTTGTACACATGTCCACAAGTGTAATACAGAACCTCAAGTGATTTCTGTTGTCAGGATGTAAGATGGAAGACTTTATTACTGCCTTTTAAACTTTTGCTGTGTTGCCTATGTAACTGTCCAACTCAAAGCAGTTTGGTTAACCCTTGAATGATTTGAAGTTTAGAGAGGCATTGGAATTTGGAACATAAATGTTCCCTGAAATAAAACAAAAAGTTCAGAAATTAATTGTATTTACAAGAAGTTTGGCATTACAAGCAAATTAGCATTTTTAAAAAAATCACATTTCACCTGCTTTTGGTGAAGACATTCCAAGACCAATATTAAGGAGAGAGGAAGAAAAATCATGGATAGTGTGTGTCTTGCTGTATGGCCTTACTTCAGGAAGAAGTTTAATCACGTGTTGACAGAAGTCCCCCTTTCAGTGTTTAAACAGGTGCTTTACTTGCACTTACTTCAATATTTAAATATGTTTAAAATTACATGTGCGTAGAAGTAAGAGCAGTGTATTGAGGCCTCAAGGAGTAAAAGCCCTTCAGAGTGATTCTTAACTGGTTGCAAATGCTCCTCTTAGTGGTTTTGTAAAGTTATCAGAATAAAAACTTGGTAATATAGATGTCATTAACAGAAAAAACCCATTGTGTTTTCCAAGGGAGTGATTGTCAGATCTCTTATGATTGTTCTGTAGATTACTGTTTCAAGAAAACTAACAAAATGGTTATTGGATTGAAAAGTTATTCTCTGTAAGCAAATGTCACTTATAAATACCTCAGCTGTTATATTTGCATTGCTTCAGGGATTTAAATAGTACCATTGACATATTTTATCCAGTTCTCTAATGTTCACTTAGTGAGTTAAAATTAAGGTAAGTTGTGTGAATGGAACAGCTTGCTGGATGTACATAAACTGATTTGAGCTACTGTAAGTAGGACAAAAAGTACGACACTTGGTTATTCAGAAGACACATACACAGTTACACTTTGTTTATGAAACTGTCATGTTTAATTAATAGCATTTAAGTTTTAGTTTGATATCAAAACACACTCTATGGAAATATGGTAAAGACTGACAGCATCTTTGCCTTGGGAGGGGAAGGCTAAGAATGTAGGTTTAGTTGTGTTAGGTGTGTGTTCAAATAATTCTTACTATATAACATTCTCTCAAGACTTTTTTGTATTTATTTGCTTCAAATGCCCCCCAGATGTTTTGAGATACTTAATCTACATGGATTCATCTTCCCCCTTCTCTTCTCTCCTTTTAATATGCACAACCTTTTCTTCTGACAATGTGAAATGCCTTGTTATCATTAAGAGAGGCCTAGCCAGTCTAGGAATGGTTGGCAAAGCCTGGTCTGTGGCATTCATGAGCTCCTCTTTGACTGCCTAGAAATCTTTCTTCTTTCACCTTCAAACTTCACCTTTGAACTTTCGGCAGGGCTTTAATTTTGATCCCCTAAGTTGATGTTTTGTTTTTAAATACTTACCTAGCCTGCATTTTTTGATACTAACAATCTTCCACAGGTCTTATCTTCTTGTCTGTAATTTTCATGGATCTTAAGGGAGACCAGCATTACCTATCCTTCTAAAATGACCTGGAGGGACATGACCAATCACCACCCTCAAATCTACTTGCCTTAACATCCTTTTCTGTTTGCAAAATACTATGTTGTTTTCCTTCATTTATCCATCTTTGGCTTATTGACCACCAAATGACCATTGAGTTTTCTTTTTCTGTATGTGAATTAAGGTAAATTTATTGCACACAGGCACCACGTTTTTCAGCTATAGTCTGCCTTCCTTGCACATCTATGGTAAATACCTAATCTGGTTTTGAGCTGCTAAGAAATTCTGCTATGAGGGTGTTCCTTTGAGTTGTGTTAGTCTGCCATGAGGAGCCATGATTACTTTTATGTGCTATCAGTCCCTGAACTGGGGGTTTTGAGCTTCTCCATGGATTTTTTGTGATTAGAGATGGAAATAGTCTTAAAAACTGCATGGAAGCTTAAGATGAGATATTATTATGTAATGCAATGCCGCATATGGTGCAGCAGATCAGCATGCTCTACAGCAGCCTCTCCGTTTGTGTAAACCGTGAGTTTCTAATCACAGTATAGAAGGACTGTAGGATAGATGAAAGGTAGACAGCAGTGTTGGCAAGAAGGAAAAAAATTCGGAAGCATGCAGATATACAAGGTGTCAAATTGTAGTAGCCATTGCCCCTTAATCTCTCTCCCCTTCCTCCTTCCTTCCTCGTGCACTTTGTTAATGAACTGGAGGACAGAGCAATGGTCCTAATATACTGTAAGAGGCTCCTTTTCATCCCCATTTTGCAGGACAGGAGTGAGCCCCAGCTGTGTGGGGCTTAGCTGCTATCTGGGTTTGAACCACGAGAAATTGTTAGTTATAAACAATGTGTTATGAATGATAATACATAAGTAACATGTTTCTTCTATCTTCTGGCTTAATAATATCCACTGATTTGTTCTCCTTCACACTTTAGTTTAAATGCAGCTTTCTGTAATCAAATAAACACTTTTCTGTGTAAACACACACAGGAGGTGCTCAAAAATAAGCAAAGCACATTTTTGTAACAACAAGGGCTTCTGTAGTGCTTATTTTGCAAGGCAATTTTGGATATATCAGCAGACACAGAATGGCTGGCAGCGGAGCCAGGATCTGCCTCTGGCTGCACGCAGTCTGAGTTGACTATTGCTTGTACTCAGGCCTGCCAGTATAAGAGTGTAAGCGCAAGAACGTGATGTGGATGTAATGTGCATGGATGATGAGGTAGCAACTGATGTGTTCTGTAACACAATAATGGACTTTTAACAAATTTTTCTCTGTAAAAACCACAGGAACATACAGAATTGCTCCTTACACTGCTTGAGAGAAATACCATCCATCAGTCCTTCAGACCTACTTTAAAATTGCCCGTGGGAATGCCCTGACAAGGGAAGGCAAGAGCATTCAGTCTGAGAGCAGTTAGAGCCCTTGTGTAAAGAAATGGCAGCCAGCCTTAGTTCAGGGCAGAAAAGTGGCATTGCTTTGTGCTTTGCATTTCTCCTCTGGGCAGGGAGGCACACTCTCCACAGTACTGGAGGAGAAGGCTGAAGTGTTTGTAAAGATTATGAGACTCTTTTGGGTTCTGTCCTTCTTCACACAGGTCTTCACAAAGATAGTGCGAGTGCATCTTCATTTGCACAATTGCCATGGGCCTCACTAGGAGTTAAAACTTCACTGACCTTGAGCATTCATTCAGAATTTTGAGTTATTGCTGCTTAATTATTTAGCTGATGCTGATAAACACTGAAAACCAGAAAATAGCCTGTTTTTCTCTGTGGAGTAATCTGAAGGCCATTCAGCCCAACCCAAACTGAACTGTGATTGGAAATGAATGGGCTGGCATTGCTGGGCTGTTCCTGGCAACGCCAGTGCCCATAGAGTCTGCCTGTGCTGCTGAGATGGCTGGTGCCTACCCAACAGCTCTGCCTCGGTACATGGAGAGGGACTGTGCAAAGACCTAGAGCTGCTTCTGCGGTAAAAGCTTCAGCAGAAAGGTTTCCGTAGGGCTCTGTCTCAGATGGATCTCTTCAGTGGTGCCTGGGTTGCTGTGTGTCAGTAAATGTATGACAGAGAGTGAGCTTCGCTGATGAGAGTGGCAGGGCTGGCAGTGTCCTGTTTCGGGCTTTGCTGGGTGAAGCTCTGTGAAGCAAGCTGCTGCCGTGCTTGCAGGGCTGCAGGGGCATGGAGGTGCTGCTCTCAAGGGTTATGGTTTCTTGGCTGCGAAGCCGGGCCGCCAGCCCTCCTCCAGCCAGCCTGTGAGGGGAACTGGTAATGACAGTGGGCCCTGCCAAAAAATTAAATAATCAACCTTTAAAAAGAGAGAGGGAACATGTTGGGAAAGTATGTCCTAAAAAGGGATGAGCTGATTTGGTCTTTCATTTCTGTAGCCCTTTGCGTAGAAGGAATTTGCCCAAAGCAGCAGGGTGTGTGGCTCTGCTCTCTTCACCCTCCGTGCCAGGGCCCTGGTTACAGACTGCTAAGACGTACCGCTCTGCTATTAGCCTAATTGATTGCAATTGCAAGTGTCTATTATTGCCATGCTATTTCTTTATATACGTGATGAAAACAGACTAGACCCAAGAAAAACATTGGAAGGGAAAAGAGAAGAAAACCACAACATAAATTAAGGCAATTGATCTCAATTCCTATTTATTTTCATGTGCTTAGTAAGAAGCACACTTACAGTGAAAATCACTATAAATGTGATCAGATGTTCTCTGTAGCAGATTGAAGCAAAAAAGGTGTATTGATGTTATGCTTTGAGAGAATTTGGAGCATTTCTTTTTAATAACTTTTCTGTTTACCTTTTAATTACTCTTATCACTTTATTTTACTTCATTTCTGTATTTTCTTGTTTCCTAAGATTAAGAATGAAGCACTGTGTTAATTCCCCTTTCAAATTTTTAAGCTAGTATTTATCTCTGAATGTAAAAACTGATAACCAGAGATAAAAATTTTATTAAAAAAATAATCCTTTAATTATCTTAGCAAGTAGGAACAGTCTCAAATATGAGTACAGTGTATTATGCCAATGGAATGACAGCTGAGGAGAACTTGTCACCAGCAGTTCTCAGGTACTGCATCTCCTTGCTGGTACCCATGAGCTGGATGGTGACTCTGTTGCCTGATAAGCTTCTTCAAAGTGTTGACAGAAATACACAACTTGTTCAGATAAGGGCTGGCCAGTGGTAATGCCTTACTCAGAAAATGCCAGGAGTGGATGTAGCTCTCTAGGCAGGCAGGAAGGAAGTGAAGTGACCCAGAAAACAGCATCAGCTTTCAGAATCCCGTTGCTTCTCATATTTTTACTGAATGAGCACTGCTTTGTGGGCACTTCTAAGCATCAATTAAAGACTGAGGTTCTGACTCCTGGATTCAGTTTAAATGCAAGCAGGATTCTTCATATAGGTTTTGGGGGTGGGGTTGGTATATGTGCTCTGAAGGTGATTAGGCAGACATGGTCCTGAGGGAGATAATACAAGAACCAGATAAGAAATATTTTCAGTTCATATAATTTTTAATGAAATATTTTAAAAGAAAGGAATTTCAGGATTTTAGAAATAAAACCTTTGCATGTGTCTACATTTCTGACAAATTGAAAACTTTCTATGGATTATGACTATATATAACTTTAACGTTTTACATTTTTTGCTGAATTATAATTTAAATTCACATGAAGATTACATGTAATTTCTATGAATATGTTGACTTGCAAGTACTGCAGTTTTTAAAAATTGAACATTTGTCTTTTGCAATGTTGAGATATAGTTTATACTACATACTTGCCTAACACAGGGTTCCTGTGACCACAAAATTGTCTTTTTGCCAAATGGTATATGCTCATATTTCGTGAAGTGGTCTACAGCTTTGCAGAAACTAGGGCAAGCTCTGTAAATAGAGAATGTCAGGTAATTATTCAAATCATTTTTTTTATGCCACAAAATAACAAATTTGTT
The DNA here is from genome assembly GCA_013400335.1 of Eurystomus gularis. NCBI lineage: Eukaryota > Metazoa > Chordata > Aves > Coraciiformes > Coraciidae > Eurystomus > Eurystomus gularis. Next base: position 196,743 of record VZZY01015302.1, read on the forward strand.
CTGTAGTGGATGTTTTTCTGAGATTTCTGTGAGATCTCTAATAAAGCTGCTTATCTGTCATTTCACCTACAGATACATTTATGTTCCAATGGGAGGATCTCAGTCCAGTCTGCTGGGAATGCTCTTTTCAACAGCCCTCACATTTGCTTTTGTAAGCTACTGGCACGGAGGACAGAGTTACCTGTGGTACTGGGGCACACTTAATTGGCTTGGAGTAATTGTGGAAAATGGCGTCAAGAGGATACTTTCTATTTCTCTTATCCAAGATTTAATTGTAAGTTGAATCTCTCTTCATTTCATGTTCTTGTTTCCTGGCTCCATGCTTGTTTGAAGTTCCTGGTTACTAGTTTGGTTTGATCTAGATGAAAAGTAATGGAAAACAAATAAAAGAGCTAGCATTTCCTTGCCCACCCTCCAGTATTTCAGGTAAGCCTTATAACTAGAATTTTGCGAAGTATCAGCAAAGCAAACACTGAAATATGCATGATCTTAAAAGCTTCCTCTGCAGTCCTAGACTAAGCAGCTGCTTGTCACGTTGTATATGGCTGAACAGAAGCCAGTTTTAACATTTGTATTCTGATTTCACTCAGGATGGCCTTAAAATATTCATCTTCACTAAAATTAGGAGTGTATATTTCTAACCATGTGTTTCCTGGACTTCCTGCAAGTGTGTGTAGCAGCTGCTTGCATCTGGGAACAAGTTTGCACTGGGAAATCTTATGCAACTGGAGAGACAAGTCAAGAAAATATTTTGCTTTGAAGACATCTGATATTTTCACTTTACTTATACTTTTGACCTTCATGCTGTCATTTCCAAAGGACAAAATTGTCTTTGACATGCAATCATATGCAAAAAAGTACTATTTTAATTTTGATGGACATTTCAGTCTGCACCTTTGCTCATTATTAAATCCCAAATCTTCTAGTAACGGTTTGTAAGAATAAGTAATTCCTATGTCTTGCTTCCTTAGTAGAGATAAGCACACAGAATTCATACTCCTATATAATGTTGTGGTGGTGGTGACTCACTCTGCAGCCTGATGAAGTCCTGACACTCAAGTAATTATGCTTGTTCTCCCTCCCACCCATCTCAGTTTCCACTGTTGTGGCATCCCATGTGTGGCAACTGATACAGCTAAATAATTCAGTAGCCCATAACAGCCAGTGCTACATTATACCATCCAACTGTCCGTCACTGAATTCAGTGGCAGTCTGGAAGCAGCTTTTTTTTCTTCCTAGAGAATGAGTTTATCAGATCCATTAATCCTCCTTCTGGAGTGAAACTGAGCTTCATCATCTGACCAGCTGCATATGTTTGTCTTTGCACTGGAAGACAACATAGTTTTTTAGGCATCTGGCTGTATGAGGCTGTATGTATACAAATGTAAGGGCTTTTGTATTTGAAATTTTAAAAGAACTCTTAAGGAATTAAGTGCTTAGATACCACAGAAATGATAAGGATGTGGCATTATGAAACGTGGGTTAGAATCATAGAATGATTTGGGTTGGAAGGGACTTTAAAGATCATCTAGTTCCAGTCCCCCTGGGCAGGAACACTTCCCACTAGACCAGGTTGCTCAAAGCCCTGTCCAGCCTTGTCTTGAACATACCCCATGATGAAGCATCCACAGCTTCCCTGGGCAAGTGGTTCCAGTTTCACACCACCCTCATAGTGAAGAACTTCTTCCTAACTTCTCTTCCAGTTTGAATCCATTACCCCTCATCCTATCTCTACAAGCCCTTGTAAAAAGTCGCTCCCCAGCTTTCTTGTAGGCCCCCTTCACATACTAGAAAGCTGCAATAAGGTCTCCCTGGAGCCTTCTCTTCTTCAGGCTGAACAACCCCAACTTTCTCAGCCTGTCCTCATAGGAGAGGTGTTGCAGTCCTCTGATCATCCTCTTGACCCTACTCTGGGTTATATGTATTATATCAGTTTACAGCACATAGTTCTAATTATTGTTAACTGATGCTGGCAATAGGGTACTTTTTCATATAAATTAACCCTCTAACAATGAGCCAAGTGCATTTTACTGTCCCACCCCTTTGTTTTCACCAAGTGTTTTAAAGGCCTATCCAGTGTCTTCCGTGTGTTACTTGTTTTCCATTTCCATTTGGAAATATATCTGTAGACCTTCCTTTGAAGACACTTCCACATCTTCTCCTGAAATATTTCTGAAGCTAACATTTTTAGCACAAATAGTTTTGGCATCTGAATCAGGACATTGGGCAGATCTTTCTGCATTTGATTACAGCTGAGTCATGCTTTGCATTGTGCATTGAAGGTTTCTCTACACGAGCTACAGTCTTTGCAAACTGCCCCTCATTGCACTCTCCTAACAAACTTCCACTTTCTTCTTGAACTCTGAGACTGGGGAGCAGATGAGTAGTTGCACCTTGACCCTTCCTTATCAAGGAGTGGAGTGAGGTGATGTTTTCTGAGAAGTATCACTTACATTTAAAATGTCCTGTATCCATTTCCTTTTTTCCTTTGTAATCTGGCTTTTGGAAGCATTCCCATAATCCTGTCTCAGCAAAAGCTGTGCTGCAAGCCTAGTCATTGGGGCGTTGAGAACCCTGTTCTGGGAGATGGGTTTTTCACTTAAATTTCATCTGTTGACAAGCTGAAATCCGTTGCATTCTTGTGCTTCACTCACTTGCTGTGTTGGCTCTTGAAGGCTATTTTTGAAAAGGAATGTTTATTTTTATCACCAGAATAGCAGATGAGTTTCTGGAAAAAAAATGAAGCACAGGTTTATGCTTTTTTTTTTTAACCCATTCTATTTCCAAAACCTCCTCATATGTTGTTGTTAAAGTTGAGTTTCATAATTCAGTTGAGCAGGAGGTGGTTTTTTAGTAAAATGTGTTTTAAAAAACATTTAAGAGTAAGTTGAATTTTAATTCTGCTCGGTTTTAAAAATTTATCACAAAGAATAAAAAGAATTATATCAAAGCTGCTTCCCTTTTTTTCCCCACTATGTTGTCTAAATTCTCCTGCAAAAGAAAGATTTAGAAATCTAAATAAAGCACATTTGAGCGTCATCCTTCACTGGATCCTTATATATAAAAAGAATTGGACCCTATATTTATGCAGATTTTATGGTAGTTTAAATCTCAGCACTTGAAACCTAGGACATTATGGGCAGATAACCCTTTCTCAGCAGTCTGACAGGTTTTAAATGTCATCTTAGCTATATTGAACTAGCGTGAACAAAGAAGCATGGGCATTATTTCTGAGAAGTAAAATCAGCAAATGAATATTTACTGAAAACAGTAAATTTCCTGACCCAAAAAATTGTGTCTGAAACTATTCATTTGTACTGGTTGCACACTAGTGCCTGGCTGCCTGATTTCAACTCTAAAAGCTTCTTATATAATTTTCAGTTCACACTGCTCTGAACTTTAATGTTTCAGTAAGTGGTGTTTGGAGAAGTCATCTATGTATCTTTTTCTCCCCTAGAGATTAGTTGTTAGATATCAGTAAATTAGAGATGGATTAAGTAATACTGTATTTTCATTAAAATGTATTTAAAACAACAATAAATGGTATGCCTCATAAGCTAGGGCATATCTGGGAACCTTATAGTAAATGGGAGAATTTTTCTTGTGTTCTTATCAGGTGATTTTGTTGGTTTTTTTTTACTTTTTCAGGAGAGATTTAGATTTGTAGTCAGCAAAGTAGTGCTTTGTTTCACTAATTCTATATTAATTTCTTACAGATGAACAGAGACTCCAGTACTAACTTGTTCAAAATCAATGACAGAATTTGTATTGATTTTAATAAATAATGTGTCAGATTTCTGAAAGAAAATACTAATGGCTATCATTCTTCCAGTAATTTAGTTTTTTTCCCTTTTCTCTTTTCCCTAAGGAAGACAAGATACGGATTTATACAAGAAATTAGATCTTGGTATAAAAATAGATTTAGAATGATTTAAACCTTAGAATAGCTGACAACATCTTTAAATCAATGTATTTTTAAAAAAGAAATACATGGAAACCATCCAAAAGAAGATGTAGCAAAGGAGGTGAAGTTGGCAGATTGTTAAAATTAATGTTTTAATCTCAGTTGAAACAGCAACATTTATCTTAGTTCTTTTGTAAAATGAAAACATGTCATTCAGTCTAGTAAGAATTTTTTTAATTGAGACAAAGATCACTTTTCTAAAAATCATACTATGGTGAATTTCTAGTTTAGGCTCTTATTTCTGGCTTTATTTAGTAAGAAACTAAATACACCAGAAAAAATTCAATTTGAGAAACCAACTAATTTTAAGCATGGCTTATTTTAAGGTAATTGGTACTATCCTTTTAAGTTTTGGTTTTTTAAAGTATAAACCACTTTGATTTCTACATTTTCATTTATGGCTGTGCATTAATTAAGCTTATTTCAGTACACTGTAAATGGCTTCACAACCCCCCTTTGCAAAAGGGGAAATATTTTGTATTATGTCCATGTTTTCGTTGAGTGAGTTGGACTTTATTTATGCTTTCTTTTTCCCCAGAAGATTGAACTCCATAGATTTGTCTCTATAGTTTAAATATCACCATTGTTTTGGGTGTCAAGGATGTGGTCAGTAACAATTGGCATGCTTAGCTTCACAGAGAACAGAATTTTAGACATCTTTCAAGAAGCTGGGTGTCGTGGGGGTTTTTTGTCCAGTTTTTTCTCTGTTTAATTTTGTTTACTATGTTTCTTATGCTAGGTGTGTTAAAATTCCTACTGCTATTCATAATAAATCACGCATTATGCAGTGATCCCGCAGACAGCTGGTGTGGAGCATGGACAGGTACTGACTGGTATGCCTGACCTCTGGGCTGTGATTTGGCAGGGAATTAAGCTGATCCAACAGCTCACTGCTATTGAACGGGGAAGGGTTTAATTTTCCTTTCCTCCATTCCTTGCAGTCTCACAACTTCCTCTTCTGCATGCCTTGCTGCTGGAGTCTTTGCTGAGCTGACCTCGCTCTTTAGCCCAGCAGAAAGCTTTACTTCTTCTGGTTATTTTATTGCTAGGTGATTTGTCTCATGGAGAGAAATCTGAACAGCACCCAAAGCAGTACGATGCAAGAGACAAAAGCCAAGGGAAGGAAGTGGGAGAGGAGGAGTTCAACTGTTTAGAACCTCCCCCTTGCAAATATATGGAAGCAGTACAGAGTAGTAAGCTGAGCCTCTGTGTTTAAAGTCAGTGGGACAAAGAATTCTATTGGTTTCTGTTGCAGTAATTACTCAGCCCTATGTTAGGGCCCAAATTCAGCCTAGCCAAGATAAAAATTCCTGTGAATTTCACAACCATCTCCTGTATACATTAAGCAAATGTATAACTATGTGGTTTAATGACAAAATTTCTTTTTGCATGTATACTCACTTTGAACTGCTGTGAGATAACCGTGAAACTTCCTTCTGCAGCTGACTGGGGCAAGATCTGACCTAACTTTAGGAACTTATTCAAGGGAAGTATGTTTGTTCACCAGGCTGCAAGATCTTTAATAATATCTCTGTAGTAAATAAAAGCCCTTCTCAGCTCTTCTTCAGCACACACTAGGCTTTGATCTTTATTTTGCTTCATTTGGTGGAAAGAGTATTTATATCACTGGTTTACTAATGTCAAACCTGTCTGGCCTTTTTTACTAATAGTTTTGTGTAATTCATACATATTTTTATTGCAATGTGGTGATTTAGTTCAGTGATGAGCATTGCCAGTGATACTTTCTCCATAACCTTTTTATGTGCTGTCTGTAGACTTCCATTGCGTTTGTCACCTCACCCTCTGAGAGTCTGTAAGAATGTACAGGTGGAGTAGTTGAACAAAGTCCATTAATCGGACTCTTATTCTCTGCAGAATTGGTTTTTGAGATACAAGTATGTATGTCAAAACCCAGACCAGTGTGGGTGTGCCCCCCACCTCCAGCCATATCATTGCTCCAACCAGAAATCTCTACTATCTAAAGAAGATGTACTTTGACTCAAAATCTATAGAAACTCCTTTCCCTAGATGTAAACATTAGCTGGGGCAAACTTGTGGCAACTGGTTTTTGTGTATGGCACCTGGAAGCAACAAGCTGAGTTATTGAGGTGCTGTTTTGTTCTGAGCTGCTGAATGACCAGCAAAGGTGGTTGTGGGCTGGCTGCTGCATCCTAGGTTTTTATCCGCTGACTTTTAGCTTTGCCAACAATAATTTTGAGTCAAGTAATTTTAGCCATGTTTCTGCTTTTGCTTGATTTTCTTTTATTCTCTCTTCTCCACCCTTTCATTGTAAGGGTTCATTTGTCTTCATGGCAGTGGATGCCAAAACATTTTGAGCCCTGCTAAAAATGCACACACACAGACACACATTTGCACTCTGACTCTTATTTTCTTTACTAAGGGATGTTCTTGCCTCAGACTCAGTAACAAAGACTCAAAATCTAGTAAATGTTGTTTTGTGTGAGGGATGAGCATAGGTGCTGTGATGCAGGCTTTTCTGTGTTGCATGACAGAAGTGGCTGCAGCAAGATCTCAGAGATAACATTCCATCTTTAATTTCCTACCTTTCGAGTAAAAGCATCTGGTTTGGTTTTTTTTGTCAAATCTGTGCAGGAAATACTATTTTTGATGCCAGTAGTGGAGAAACTGTAGTGATTTTCCATCTGTCTTTAACCAGACGATTGCTGCTCTGCTTCAGACTGCAGCGTCAGCTGCGAAGCTCCTTGTGTAGCTGCTCAGTTGTCATAACAAAAGATGGCTTCTCCCACCTACCAGCATTATTTACTTCATCTTCTGTTTTGGAGACATCAGGCAGTTTCCTAGTGCTCAGGCCATAATGCAGTTTGAAAAGCAAGTAAATCATGCTACAGGGTGAAAACAAGGTGGAACGGTGCTAGTTATATGCTGCTTTGTTACTATTACATGAATACAGCCTCCTTGTTGCTCACCTCAAAAATTACTCCAGACAATAGGAGTCAGCAATTATGGAAATACAAATTAAAGTACCGAGAAGCTGTTGCACTCTTGTCTTTCTGCTGTGCCTTGAGCTACAGAACCTTGCCACAGGAAAAGCGAGGTCTGTATTTGCTGAGAGTGTTTATCAGGTGTATCTGTGGGAATTATCATGGTGTATTCTTTGTTAGCAGTTTCACAGCAGCACTGTGGGAGGGTCATAAAGGCAGGACCGAAATGTAGCAGTAATGATTGATTAAGTTAGATCCTTTCTCAATTTGATTACAGTTTAAAAGGTAAAAGCATTAAAATGTAGATGAGAGAACCGAGAGAACCAGAATGGGCAGAATGGGAATGAGAAGAACAAAAATAAGGATGTCAAGGACCTTGACACAGAGTGTGTCGCTGTCTCAACCTGTCCTCTTTGAAGAGAACTGGATCATGCTTATAGGAGTATGTGCACTGCCATTACTTGGTTAAATTCCCTGCTTTGAACATAAAACGGAAAAGAGAATGGTGCATTTCAATGCTGTTCATTTTGCACTTTTCACAAGCTGCCACTTAAAAAAATGTTTGGGCAGGTTCCTTGAAGGTGAACAGTAAGTGTAGGAGCAAGTACAGAAATTCTGTGTATGTCAAACTTTCACACATGCATCTCTAAGTGTAGTGCATGCAGACAAGCTGGTAGGAGGCTTTCTTCAAACAAAAGGGGGGGTTGGCTGTTTGCTGAGAGATACTATAAATGTAGAACGTTTGGAAAATCTAAAAATGAACTGGTGCTAGTGCAAGACAGCGTTTTGTTGAGTGAATGTTTAGTAAGACATCAATAGAGAAGATGAGTATCTTCTCCGATACTATATATAGCATTTATTCCTAAATTGAGAAACAAGTTCTATTTGTGAAAATAGATCTTAACTGACAGCTGCTTGATTTTAATTGTGTAGTCCTCTTTTTATAGGAGTGATGAAGGGAATTACAGGTCATTTGCATCATCCTGTCTCTTGGAAAAATTTTGTCAGTTCCCGCCTTCGTGTGTGAACCTTCCGGGAGCTAAATTTTACCTTTTCTTTTGAAGGAAAGTATATACCTTTAACAGAAACAGGAGGTCACCTCAGACCACAGTTCAGCTCGGAGAGAAGGGAGAGAACAACTGCAAGCAAAATAAAATGCCTGAACAATAAAGCAGGCTGGTTCTGGGTTAGAGCTAGGTGAAGAACGGAGCAAATAGGAATGATTGCCATGATTACTGAAGGATACAGTATATGTTAATGGGAAATTAAATTTATTCTTCCATTTGGTGTGGCAGTTGTTGATGGATAAGATCTGGTAGCACATCTTGTTCACTTTCTGCTTTCAGGCCTGTTCCTTATCTTGGTACTGTTATAGCTCTGGGGATTCCACACACAGTTTCTTCTGAATTATTTCATAAATGGATGTTCTGTTTGTGTATTCAACCAGAATTCTTTATTTTTGTTGCTTTTCTGTTCTGTGGTACAGTCTCTTATCTTAATCAGCATCTGTCCCTTAGCTTCAGAGTACAGGAGTGAGTATTATATTGACTTGTCAACCTCTCATCAGCCGCCTTTCCCTTGCTACTGCTTCTCTTTGTGCCTAACTTCAACCAACATTAAAAAGTACCCTTCATTTCTGTAGTCTCGCAAACACTTTTGTCACTATCACCAATTGACAGTATGTATTAGCAAACAATTTTAGAAGTTGCCCCACTGCTTGGACCCCAACCTATCTTTGTTTCTACTGCTCACTTTAAAAATTAAATAAATTGACATTCTGTTTGGCAGAGCTTTGTCACAATTTTCAGCCTTTCCTCCGTCCCATCTGCTTCCCCAGCTGCTCAGTCACACCCTGTCCTCCATTTTCAGTGTGCCTAACTGCAGAGAGATAAAATAGCCAGTAACTGTTAGTCAGGATGTGTCGCTTCCCTTCCCACCGGCCCATCTGCTCCTCGCTCTCTTTCAGCTTTTCACCTGTGCTCTTGTTTTTATGCTGTCCCGTTATCTTTGGCAAATGGCTGCATTGCGGGTGACCCAGATTCAAGGGATGCGTTGAGGTGTCCACTCTTGTGGTAACGGGGAGATTGCCAGGGTTCAGGGAGAGATATTGAAGAGCTGGCCTATCATTTACCAAATAACATTTTCTAAAAGAAAACACCAGGATGCGCTTTTAAGATTGACTGGGTGGTTGCTGTTGCTTCTGTAAAGAAGTAAACAAATTCAGGACTTACTCTTCAGGTGTGATGCAACAAGGAGCGAAAACTGAATTTCAGATCCTTACATTGTACTGGTAAAAGGAACCCCAGCAAGCAATTTGAGGTTTATTCTAAGCATTTTTGTGATACACATAAGGGCAGCACCTCTGCCCCTCCTGTACCACAGCAGCGTTACCCACAAACATTTTACCCACCTGTCCCCTTCCCCCTAAAATCCTCACAAACTCTAACAGACTATTGCAAAGAATAATTTGATTTTGTGGCATAAAGATGAGCCAACAAGATACTAGCCATTTTTAGTACAGAAGCATTACTTCTCTAGTAAAAACTTTCAGGAAATTGATAGGATGGAGTTTTAATAACCAACAGAAGCACACTTTTACTCCCCTCTGATACACTAGGAGAGTCAAGGAAAGATAACGCAGGGCTAGGTGTTATATTCATGGTAGTTAACTTGCTTGATTTCTTCAACACAACAAATAGTGCAGTTTTTAAGTCTTATTTTAAAATAATTTTTATGCATAAGTTGCTGATAGTTTTAAGTGGGAGGATGAAATCTGTAGAAGAGAGTAATTAAATATTATATGTTTAAAAATAGACAGCTCTTCTAAAAATTGCACCAGAATATTTTGACCCTTTAAAGACCAAAGGTAAATGAAAATCGAATAATGGAATCTGTAGTGTTGCAGTTTGTAGTAGCAAGCACAAGTTTCATGTCACTCTGGCCATAGTTTTGTTGCTGTTGGACAGTCTTATTCCATGATGCCTATTGTTCCCATAAGAAGTATTCAATTGCTTCTCTAATTTTACCATATGCTCTTATTTTGCCATGTGCTTGATTATCAAATCTCTGGAAGGGGAGTTCAGAAGGAGGTAGGTGTTGTGAATCTCTGTTTTACTCCATGAAGGTGGACGCATCTTTAAATTGTAGCACATTTAATTTCTTTACATGGGACTTGTTAATGTATGAGCAAGCTTGATAACATCACTGGCTTTAGAAGTTTTCTTTAATCTGTCCCATAGCAGCTATATAAATGAGATGTGTTGTGAATGCAGCATGTATAGATATTTTCCATCTTCTGAGCACTTGCCAAGAGGTACTAGCTCATGCCTGTCAGAGGAGTCTTCTTGTCACATGTCACCCTGTCATCAGGCTGGGTTTGCAGTGTGGTGGAAAACACACACCCTAGTTCCCAAACCCTCCCCAAAACAGTGTGATGCATGTGACCTGCTCCCACAACAAGCTACTACAAATGGCTTCAGCAGCCCTCTGAATAACGAGCATTTGGGACATGCCAAAGCACCAGGGTGCCACCCTTGTTGCTGGAAAAAGTTTAAGAATGGTTGCTGTAGGAAGATGTAGGATTGGGTCTCTGTGGAATATATTTCTGTGAAAGAAGACTTTGGCATGATATTTTACATAGGACTGCCTAGTTTTGATGGATGTATAGAATTTGGTTTCTCCTCAACTTCCACATAGAAGGGCAGGTGACTTACTCTGGTCAGTATTCCCCACAGTATTTTCTCTGATGTTGGTTAGATAAGAGATGTAAATGCATTTAGGAAAAACACTTCTGGGCCCTCAATTTCATCTCTCCGTGCCATTCAGTAATATCGTTGTATACAGTCCTGTAAATCAGTGAAAATACCAATTTATTGTTGATTAGCTCTAACTTACCTTAGAGAGTTCTTTTAAATGATGCTGTGCTGTCTGAAGCCACTTCTTCTGCCATGTTTGCTTCACACTCATGGTGTAATTACACTGCAAAGCAAATGAAGCAAGTATTTTCTCTCACATACTCTGTGACTTCAAAACTCCACCGTGTCCTTTAACTTGACTCTTAATTGTAACCTAAATGATCTATTTTGGTGTGGGTTGTCCTTCATAAGCTATCTTTCTTAAGAAACAACCATTATACAAGCTTTCTATTTCTGGCTTGGTTTTCACTTAGAGACTCCATGTGACATGCATGTGTTGCTGGAAATGGATTTAGGAATGGGAATGTTTGGACCATGCAAATCATTTTTATATCTGTCTTCTTCCACTCCTCTCAAGCACGCACACAGATTTACTTTCCAAAGTACTACATAATATATTTCCACTACATAATATTATAATTTATTTTTGTAAGGTGACTGAGAAGGCCCGGTTGAGAGAGATCTGATGGTAGCTGATTTTGCTAGACCCAGCAATGTGCAGAGAGAGGTTTTTCCCAAAGTCTGGCAAAAATGTCTGACCTTCATTTACAGCAGGAATTGGGTTGGAATAACCCAATTCATGAACTCCATTCAGTTCCAGGAAAGGTGGCCTGAGCCAACCTTCGCAAGTCACCTCCTATGTAATGCTGCATACGTTTGGACTGGGTAGCTTGACAATAGGTCTAATTTTTTTGTGTAGTTTAAATGCTACAGTCCATTTATTCCACAATGTGTGGGGAGGTGGGGCTGGTGGTGGTGATTACCAAAAGTATGATGAAGTATTGATGCAAGATTACAAGTAAGACAGAGTGTTGAGGAAGGATGCAAATACAAGTGTTTCAGCCAGACAGCCACAGCTTCGTTGTCATTTTAACACTAGGTGCTCTTTTGCCGCTCTTAATCTTCTGGCTATATTGCCAACAGGAGGAGGGAGAAAGAGAGCACTGAAATCTAGAGGAGCACCACAAATCCATAGCACTGCTTGTATGGTTGGAATGGAGCATATTGTTAAAAGGATTAAATAGCCTAATAAAGAGTTGTGGGTATTAAGGTTTTTTAAAAATTTTGTCTGCTTTGGTGAAGACAACTTGCTGTATATTCAGAAAAATCCCCATGCTGGTGGATATTTAAATTAGAAATGTTATTATGGATTATCTAGACCAACCTCAATTCTTTTTCATGGGTAAATTAATGCTTCCACTGTATTAATTGGAGCACAGTAGCTGCTCAGGTACTTTCATAGTTAGCTTTTTCGAAGTGACAGGAGATGTTTAAAGAATGCTTTCTTTTTTTACCTTTGTTGCAGCTGGGTAAAAGCTGCATTGACATCAAAGACTCACTGGGAAAATGTGTGCTGCTTTTTGGATCAATGCCTAGCAAAGTTAATGGAAATGAGCTACAGCAAAACCCTGAAAAGGTTCAGTGTTTGTCTAAACTGTTTCTGTCTTAAACTACCCCCTTATACCTTATAAATGACCAAAGGCTTTTATAGTCTATACTACAGTTAACTTGAACAGGTTAACATAGAGCACTGTTGTAGAGGGTGACGTGTTATATGTGACAGTTTTATTTATTTTTTTTTAATTACTGTATTCTTTTTTTTTAATGTGGCAGAGCTTTTTTAGCCATTCATGTTGTTTGTCTTAGTCGTACTGGTTTGCATTCTAGAAGAGGCAGACCTTACAAACTTACCAGGTCTAATTAGTGCCTTGGAAAATGCAGTCTGACACCAACTGTCTGAGTGGTTGTCCATCTCCAACTCATTCTACAGCTTTTCCAGAAGATTCTTCCCCCCCACCCCCCTTTCCTAATTAAAACTGTTTTTCTATAGAGTTGACAAATAAGTTTGATAGACAAAGAGGGAGTGAAAGGTAGATCTGATTATAGACTCTAGGTAAGCTACAGCTTAATCAGAATTCATTAGCATTGTGTAAGAAGAGGGTAAATTTGGTTACTCTTTACACAAATTCAAGCTAGCATGATGATAACTGCTCCTCATTTGAACTTGGTTGTTAACATGGATTTAATAACAAGATTTTGAACATTTTTTTCTGCATGCGTACACTTTTGCATACTGAAAAGGCATACATTTTTCATAGATGGGACCACGCATTCATACTGTGCATTTCAGGAGGAGACAAACTTAAAATATCATCTATGTGCGAACTGAAGGAGAATGTTTTGGAAGTCCGGGGGCAGCTTTGGAGGTAGAAAGTACTTGAAGGGGAAGAAGATGTTTCACTAAGTAATTGTTGGTTTCGGTGAATATTTATATAATTGTCTTATATTCTCTGCCCTTCTCCTGTGATGCCCTAGTTTTCATCCAGAATTTTTAGAGAAAAATCTCAGTCTCTGTTTTCATACATGGATGTTTTTCATAGCGTTGTATGGAAGATAGACTGTTGCTGTATTGCGCACACAGCTCGATACAGAGCACTTTTCCTTGAAGCTTATCTATCTCCATTTTTTGTGCTGATTCAGACTGACTCATACACTACATATAGTTCTGGCTGGGACTAACATTCGATTTACCAGATATCTACTTTGCAGTAATACATTAAAATTGTATTTTTACGCTTGTAACTGTCACTTATTTGAAGATTTGTCACTTAATAATCTAGCAGTTGAAACATTTGTGTTGATGCTTATAAAACTGGCATTTAATTATCTAGGAGTGTATTTTTAGGTCTAGTTTGGCATGTGTTGTTTCAGGTAGCTGAGGATGAATTCTGGTCTGGCTGCAGCTATTAAAGATTAATTACTGCTCTTTTTTTTTGATGCTGCAGTTACAAGGCTTTGTTTTCTGCAACATCACCATTTATGATGCAAAGGCTGAGCAGCTCCTATGTTTTACTTAGTTCACATGCCCTGGCGAATGCTCATCACTTCACACAAAGCATTCAGTCTTCTGCAGATTCAGGCACTATGTAAAGAGACTTTCAACCCATGGCCATGATAAACAAGATATTTTTCTTTATGCAGTAATGAGAAGATATTTCCTTGTGATGTGCTATAATGCTCTTTAAAATTTGTTCTAACAACTGAATATTGGAGGAAGCTAAAACTTTATCATCTTTTTTTCAGCCATCTTCTTGCAGTCTCTGTGCTGCACTCACACCTCAAGTGATAATGCAACAAAAGATTCAGGAAAATGTAAACTAGTATATGGTAGAGAGAGACCTACTTTATTTGTATCATTAGAACGACAGTATCAAGAACTTTACAACAGATGTTTACACATACCGAGCATGAGCAGTAGTATTTGCGCTTGAAAAAATTTGGGATTGCATATATAAATTTTCTTTTATAAAGAGGTATCTGTTTATTAAGATTCATTGCAACAGCCAGTTCTGATCTGACTCTAGAATCTTTCTGTGAAGTCTTACTAAAATCAGCTGAAGCATGAATGACTTCTGAAGTTGTTTGATGCTGTTTGTTTTGTCCTGAGGTGCTTTATTCCATATTGAACCTATTAGATAGTTTCTGGGGTGGATAATACTTCTTGTTGCTGTTCACATCCATCAGCAAAAAATCATCAAGGAGTACATTTTGTAAGAAAAGAATTAAGACATAGAATGTGTAGAACTGTGTCCAATTCTGGGCTCCCCTCTACAAGACATGCTGGAGTCCAGCAAAGGACCGCAAAGATGAAGAGACTGAAGCATCTGCCACAAGAGGGGAGACTGAGAGAGCTGAGACTGTTCAGCCTGAAGAAAGGCTCAGGGAGGGATCTTATGCATCTGTTTAAATACCTAATTGTAGGGGTGAAGAAGATAAAGACAGACTTCTCTCAGTGGTTGAACTTGATAATCTTAGGGGTCTTTTCCAACCTTAGTGATTCTGTGATTTAGTGATAGGGTAAAAGACAGTGGGCATGAACTGAAATGTAAGAAATGCCATTTAAACATAAAAAAATATTTTTTACTGTGAGAGTAGCCAGACACAGGCATTGGTTGCCTAGCGAGGTTATGCATTCTTAATTGTTGGATGTATTCAAAACCTGATTGTTATACAGGCCTGAACAGCCTGCTCTAGCAGACCCTGCTTTGATGACCTTTCTAGGTAACCTCCAGAGGTCCCTTCTGACCTCAACTATGATTCAGCGCTGCTTTCTAACATGAAGTCTTACCCAAACTTAAATGGAGCTGGTGGGAGTTTTGCTAGATATTTTAAAAGCTTTAGGATCTGTTCCATATGGGTTTGAACTTCTGTATAAAAGTTGTTGTAACTACAATGTCCTTTTCTACCACTGCTTGAAAAACTGTGGGGTTTTTTAACTTCACCTGCACCTTTTGTTTTGCCCCGCAGGAGCGTTTCTTCTCACCACGAATTCGTCGACGACTTCATGCTGTCCTCGCATCTGTGAGCACTTCAATGTTGATTTTATCAAATCTAATCTTTCTTGGAGGAAATCACGTAGGAAAAATCTACTGGAACAGGATCTTTATGGAAGGCAAGTTTATTTTTATGTGCTTTCTAGATAACAGAACTGTCCAAATATTACCTTGGGTGGGCTGAGCCAGGTTCTTCTCACTGCACTAACTGGGGGTAACTTTTTTCTGTTCCTGTTCAAAACCATGAAAAATCTGCCTTGACAAAAATCTAAATAACCATGCAAAGTGTGTAACTCCGAAGAAACCTTGCCTTTCTCCCATCAAGTCTAGAAAGAAAGTTATCAGGCTTCTCTGTCAGTGAAATCATTACGATTGAATAATAAATGTGTGACAAGTTAGCCAGGTTGCTTTTTTTTATTCTTTCTGCTCTGCATTGCATGTATGTCAGTAAGAACAGGCATACTAATGCCAACCCTGTAGGTTCTGTGGAAGGTTAGTGAATGAGATCTGCATAATACAGCATAACTGAGCAATGAAGAGTTGGGGTTTTTTGTCATGGATCTGTTGTCAGGGTAGGGACTAGGGACTTTTGGACTTTTGAGGACAGAGTTTGAGGACGAGGAACCTGGGTGACAGTATCAGCCTGTGGTGTTGCTGAATAAGCAGTATGCAGCGTTGTGCTGTGAGCTGAGTCAGGAAACCAATTCAGCATTGATTTTTTTGCCAGAGCTCAATGTAAGCAGGACCAGTTGTCTTTTTAGTTTCTTAGGGCTGCTAGAGCTTCACATTGTCAAATAAAGGTCTTATAGAGGAATATTTCTGCCTCATGAAGGAAGTGCTAATAGGCTTCTGTGCCTGGAAGTGCTCTCCTACAAAGACCACCACTGTCTATTACTCAGTGTTTTCTCCTCTGGTTCCTTGCAGTGGTTTAGAGGTCATCTCTGGAATTCCAAGGTCCTGCTTAAGTATGAAATTATTAATAAGTAATGAAATTATTAAAGAGTAAGTTATGTATGTAAACAGAACAATTCATCTTGAGAGCTCAAAAGAAACATTCAAATAGC
Organism: Eurystomus gularis; assembly: GCA_013400335.1. Taxonomy (NCBI): domain Eukaryota; kingdom Metazoa; phylum Chordata; class Aves; order Coraciiformes; family Coraciidae; genus Eurystomus; species Eurystomus gularis. The sequence continues at coordinate 212,982 of VZZY01015302.1, forward strand.
CCTAATAAAGGCATATTTTAAACATAAAATATAGTGAAGCTCTTTGTTAAGACCGGCCAGGGAGATGGAGTAAAATACTTGCTCATGTTTGATTTTTGCTCTTAAAACATAAAAGATTTGTTTTTCATTTTCTTGAAAAGGCATAATTTTCTCTTAAATAGTTTCCTCTCAGTAAGCTGGCTAATAGTTTCAGTAGAAAGAAAATAGCTGAGAGTGTAAGTTTGGAAGTAAAGTTAGACATCACTTCTTATCTATTAAAAAAAAAAGTGCTAGCTAAATTGTCCATTTCAGTTTTATAGCTTTATGCAAATTATTTTCTTAATGTAATTTGTAAATTATAAATGGAGGAAGTATGCCTTCCTCTTTGGAAAGGTTAGCAGTTGGCAGAGTGCCAACTTTGTATCTGATGAGAGACAATGTTTTAGCAAGTAGAACAGTATTTCATTAAATCAGATCAATTATTGTTTATTTTTCTAGGTTTGGTTTGGTGGGACCTTTAAAAATAATTCTTTGGTCTATTGCTCTGAATATAACTTGAGTACATACAGTTACTTCAGTGTTAGGTACCAGGCATCTCAGATAGGGAATAGCAAATTAGTTTAGTCATTTGCAAATTTATTTCCATTATGTGTTAATCAAATTAACTTTATTTTTAGAATGTAAGAGCTTAGTGCATCTCATACTCTCCTAATAGAAATCTCAGTGTTAAGCTTTATATGCCTGTATCCTCAGATCACACAGATGACTGTGAACATGTTCTATTACTGCGTTCTGGTTCTGACAACTCACTGAAACATCGGCTAAGTTTTTATTGGATCAACACTCCTGCTCCTATGTGGTTTTCCTACTACAGAACAAATGCTGAGCATTGAAGGCCAGTCAAATCCAGAAGCACTATTCAGAACTGTTGGTCTTCAATGTAAAGTAATTTTAAGTTCTGGTCTGTAGGACGTGTAACAGCGATGTACACATATAATTGGAGAGTACGGTGCTAAAAGATAAAGATAAATTTGTGTATAGTCTGCACTATTCTGATGAATTCAATTCATCAATATATTCAGAACAAATGATATATACTCCTTGGTCATTCCTTTGTCAGCCCAAGGACAGATGAGGGGATCTAGCCACTTATCTTCAATTCAAGATTCTGTCATTACCTTCATAAAAAATTAAATGGGGATACACATGACTTGTTTGAAGAAGTAAGGGTGGTGGCAGTGGGTGAGTGTTCTGTGGGGCAAGAAGGTGCTTGGTTTTGGTTTTTATTTTTACACTCCTTCTGGTATGATGCAAGCAGTATGAAGTTCTCATACCTGAAGATTTTCTCTTGTGCGCTGTGATGTTGAAGAGCTTTGATTAGAACAGATGTTGACTTCCCATCAGTGGTTTGTGAAGAGTAGTCAAGAAATCTGGCAAGGGACGTCCAAAGTTCTTCTCTACATAATCCCCAAATTTGTCTTGCACTTGGTAGAAGTATTATAATTTTTGGACCAGCCTAAGTGCTTGTTTCTAAAACTTAACTTGGCCCCATACATTATTTACAAAGAAAAAAGTTCCTACAGCAAGCATTTGCTTTGAACTTTTTTTTAGTAAGGCTTTTCTCATATAAGACAATGCTGTTCTAATAAGAAAGCAGTAGAAATGTCTTCTACATAACAATCTGGTTTTAATCCTGTACTCAAGAGTAATTAATACTTTACTTCATAATGAGAAGCTCCAATGAGGGAGTTTTTCCTCGGAAGGGCTCTCTCCTGGGACGGGTGCTGTGCAGTACTTTTGGTTAAGAGGCTGAATTATCTTAGCAAGCATGTCCAAATGCGTTAAGCTGGGAGGGGACACAAGTATATTAGGTGCTAAAAGTATAAAATGCTTCCTACTCTTTCTCAGGTTTGCGAAGACAGACCAGATCAATGAGGAAAGTGCAAGGTGAATGTCAGGTGTATTTTACTTTGAATAGCTGTCTGAAAATTGGACAGCCGTCATTTAACCTAACTATAAACCAGTACTTTGACTATCCAATTTTCTTTGCTAAATTGTGAGGAGTGCCTATCTTGAGGGCAGTTCATCCCACATCTATCTGTCTTAGCATGGGATGAGACACGTTGTCATTCTTCACTGAGTTCAGAAGCATTTTGTACAGGCTAGTTTAGATTAGATTGGACATGGAACCTTTGAGAACATGCCCTTTAGTAGACATCCAGCTAAGAGTGAATTTCACCCTTGGTTAGAAATTATTTACCACAGGAGTATAGAACGGCTGGCTGGGCAGAAGTCCTGCAATGAAGAGTATCTGACTGTTCTACCAGATTGCAAACTTTGTGCATCAATGTTGTCATATCACTTGCAACTAAAATAAACTTTACGTCCAGATGCACTGATAGCAGTCTAAAATGCATAAAATAACCTCTTCTCCTACATGATGTTCTGAAGGTTTTGGTTACTGCAGTTTAAAAAAATGATAATCATTTTACAATTATGAAGAGGGAAATACAGCAACATGATTGGAAGTCTAGGAGCCATGACCCTGAAATAAATGGCATTGTTTTGTTTTAAGAGGAAAGTATTGAGGGGAGAAATAGTTACATAGAAATCTTTCCAAAGAATATGCTAACAAGGTATTGTATATTGCCAATGCAGGAGAAGAAAAAATACCCATAAAATGTAGCAAGGAAGCTTTAGTTGCAGTAGGAGAAACTTTCAAAGGTGGGGAAAGTATTGAAACACGTTACCTAGGTAAGTTGTTGGATTGCCCTCTTTGGAGGGCAGTCTCTAGGTAGACAAAAATCTGTCGAGCAATGTAGAAAATGCTCATTTCATAGTGGTGTAGGAGGAACCTCTGAACAGCCTCCAGATTCATTCCAAAGCCTGTTTTCTCTAGATGGTTCATCAGCAGGTACAGCTGTTTACATGGAAGAGAAATCAGCGTACAGTGCAGCATGATTTTTCTTTGGATTTATATTTTTTTTTCAGGTAGTTAAAGATCATGGTAATGTACAAAGACGCAGTTTCAAGAACATTTTGTAACAGTTTCTTTTTGAAGTGTGATGGTCTAATGGGGGGAAAAAACCCATAGTGCTGTGGCTGAGGTGCAAGCTATGGAAGTAATGGTGAAATTTTAAACTACCAACAAATGTTCTTATGGAGAAGTCTAAAATTATTTGCTGTTTCATACTTGCTCTTTTTTTCTACCATTTACGATCAAATGCACAGTGTTGTATTATGAATATTTAGTTATATTTCTGAGAGCATTTTAAACCAGTTGTACTATGCAAAACTAAAGCTGATTGCTCAATAGCTAGCATTTTTTCACTAATTGAAGGTGGTGAAGCCTTTATTTTGGTTCCAGTTTTCCCTTTTGGCTTGCTTTGAAGCAAAATCAGGTTTTATACTGATCAGAATTCAGTTATTTGGTTGATTTGTAGGGAAAAGAGTTTTTCTTATCACTTCTAGCTGACTACCTCACCTACTTTATGGGGGCAGAAGGCCTTTGAACTTCTTCACAGATGTGAAGCACTATCTCAGATCATGTTTCATAGGGCATCTTAGACTTTAATTTGCAAGTGGGGTATCTGTGATAATGGCATACAAGATCCAGAGGTCTGAGTGAACCAAAGAGTTTGGTGTAACATGCATAAATGTGGAATTTTTGGCAGAAGCAGTAAACCATTGTCTCATGACATTAAAACGATGCTGTTTGCTAATTATACTATATGACAAGACTGAATATTATTCTCAGAATTTTATGTAAATCATGTAGTGAATGAATTGAGAAGCAAAAAGGTATCAGGATCCTTCAAGGTGTCACACTGGACTGCTATTACCTTTAGAAGTTTTGCCCTTGATTTTGAAGACAGTGAAATTATGACCTTTTTCTATTAAAAATTACCTGTATATTAGTGGTTGAGATGCCTTTCTACATTCAACAACTAAAACACTGTATTGGTTGTTATGTGCTCTAGTGTGGCTCAGGTAAGATCATGTCTACCCATTGGATATGTGGCTGGTCCTATGTCTTGTTTGCTGCGATAATGAGCGTAGGAAGAATGTCTCAGGATGATCAGCAGTATCTCTTCCTTCAGAAAACATCTGATTATTGCTAGTTATCTTAGTTAAAAGATTTAACACATTTTGAGGGCTGAAGGAAACTAACAAAACGAGTTGGAGCAAAGTAGTTAGAACTTGTTCTTTAACAGCGTTTTGTTGGACTTTTTAACTCTGAGGCATTCCAGATAACATACAATGATGTTTTAGGAGCCATATTGCACTTCCACAACTTCTAAGATTGGTAGCAGCAGTATCTGTAAATATCTAGATATGAAGGGGCTTAAAGCTGCAGGAGGAATGAAATAACGTAGTGAAGGACCTAAAAGGAGGCTCCAAGACCTGTCAGCTGAGGTGTCCCTGTGACTCTGTGATACTTCACTGTCCATTATGTGCATCTGTTGCAAAGCCTTCATTCAAATTTCTTTGCAGCTGAAGGAAAAAGGAGGGCTGCTTCAGTGACTTACTCTTCAGAGTTGTCATTCGTTGCATTTCCTGATGGTGCTTGTTTTGGTTTGGAAGCTTCTGCTGTAGAGTAGCTGGCATGTGGTCTTCCAGCGTTCCCATTCCTCTGAATTTTCTCTTTAACTGAGAAATTCCACTTGCTGTTGTTATGCAGAAACTTACTTAAGGTCATTTTTTCCAAAAATACGTTTATGAATGCTATATTGATGGATTGCATAATTTAAAGAAATATTGCTTAGTGGCAGGAATAGTACTGAAGATGTCACATTTTTCCAAATGATTCATTCCTCTTCATGCACAAAGGAAACTTGTTTTTACAATCATTCATGTGACCTTGCTTGGTGGGTGCAGTTCATTGGGAAGTGAACTGGCAAAATACCAAGAAAAATGAATTTTGATCTGCAGTAATAAGGAGGCAGAGATTTTTTTTTTCCCCTTCACCTCTGAAAGGATGAGAGCTGTATAAATGCAAATATTCACATGATTTTGGGGGACTTTCTTTAGAGTTGAAACAATAAAGCACGTTCTGCCATTTTCTATTGAATCACATTGATTTGAGCCTCCATCCTATATGAAAACTGTTGGATCGTTGCTATGTTTAAATTTATCTGTGGCTGTGAATCTCAATAGTTTACCATTTGTCTTTACAGTCTTAGAACCTGATCCTGCAATCCTATCAATGTAGAAAGATCCTTCTATCTAGAAAGTCCCAGAAATGTGCAGACACATCTGCTGGGATCAGTATGATTGCAGCGTTAGAACCGGTCACAAAGAACCTACATCTCGTATGCCATGTTAAAGCCTTTCTTTTACATAATGGCCTGTGCAAGAACAAAAATGCAAGAGAGTCTACACTATGACTGCAGGTACAGAGTTCACAGTTGAGCATTATGTTGTACGTGTCTCACAGAACTAAGTAAACTACACCACACACAGAAAATGGGGAGTTTTTCCTACATTGTACTGCGTTCTTGGTGATCTACGGCTCTTTTATAAAAAGACAAGGAGTTTGCTGCTTAATGAACTTCCACTGATTACAGGCAAAATGTCCTCAGGTTTTCAGTAATTTGGACAAGGCTCATACAACCTTTTTCTTACTGTTATAATGATGCCTAGGATGGTACAATGAGCAGTTGGGGTAGTAGGTTGGCCAAGTCCATCTTGTAGGTGTAACCTTGCTGGTAACAATGTGCTTAGTGTGGAAGCTGAAATGAATGGTGATGCCAAACATGCATGTTCATGTTCCGCTGGTGTAGCAGATCCACATGTGCTGGTTTAGCATAGCCTTTCAGAGACTGAAGCAGTCTGAATGTGTGTTATGGTTTGAGGTTTGGGACCAGGACAGGCAGGGGTTGGACACCCTGAGGGTCCCAGGGGGGAAGCAGTTATTCCCTCCCCCTTCCTGTCCACACCGGATACTGGAGGCAGGAAGTGGTCTCCAGCGTGGGAGGAAGAGACGCTTGGAGCTGACCCTTCCATGCGGCCAGGAGCCATTTTCTCACTACTCCTCATCCTCCAGTGAATCCGAAGCCATCCAACCTCTGGTTTTGTATTATACTGCATTTATTGTGTTTTCCCCCATCTTTGTACCTTCCCTTCTTGTTTTCTGTTCCCTTTTAAACAATATATATATATATCTATCTTTCTAAACTTCCAATACAGTGCAAAGTCTCTCTCTTTTTATTTTTACTCCTGATCTCCCTTTTTGCCCACCTGTCTGGGGGGGAACTAAGGGATAGGGAGGGGGGAGAGCATACGTTCTGTTTCCGTGGGGACCTGCCCTGAACCCCTAAACGGACCCAGAACAATGTGTGGACTCTTTAGGTCTTAAACATAGCATGAACATAAAAAAGCCTAGTCTTTGCCTCAAAAAGCTTGAAATTGCCATGGCCTCATGCCTACTTGTCAACATGTATTTCATCTTGTAATTCTGAAAGCAGAGCTGAGCAAAGAACTAAGAAGGTGAGAACGGTTTTAAAATTCATGGGAGAACTCTTTTAAAAAAATAATCCTGTAACACCTATAAAATGTCTTTCTCTTTTGGGTCTTCATCCATATAATGCACAATGACAGACATGTCAAAAGGCCATGTGGGAATGCCCTTTGAACCACATTTTCTTGAAACTGTTCTTTGGGAACCACTAACAAGACAGGAAGAATGCTTCTCATCATCCCTGTGAGTTGTAGATTAATGGGCAAGGACTGGGGCTGGGGGCTGCCAGAGGGAGCAGTGTTGTTCCTTCCAGAAGCAGCACTGGAAGGTGGGAATATGGCTGTGATTATGCCAGATCTTTTTTGTCATGCATAACCAGCAAGAGTAATTTTTGAGCACCATTAGCTTTCTTTTTCACTCCAAGCTCTGCTCATCTGCAGCGTTGAGGGGAGAGAGAGAATTTCAGCCATAGCTTGCAGAGGAAGAAGTGTAGTGAGCCACGCTGACCATGACTGTTTCTCTTCCCTGCCACTGCATTTGCTGACTCTTGCCATGCAAAATAGCCCAGCCAAGAACCTTAGGAGGTCAAAGGACACTCATTTCCCTGGGTTTTTTTGTTTGTTTTTTTTTATCTACACAGCAACACTCTCACAATGACTTGGTAACAGCCTGGTATAAAATACTTGAATTGATGTCTTATACTTACTGTGTCACTATAGTTGCTGGGAAATTCATACATAAATGAAGTCATGGATGTGGTGACATGTATGTATCTCATTAGTAAGAGCCGTAATTTCAGCTAGGCCTTGCAAACATTGAGAAGAGTTCTCTGAAGAATGATGCTATCTTTTTCAAACCTGCTATTCAGAAATTTCCATGAGTCTTGTACTGCTACTTCTTTCTCATCATTGAATCCCATTTCTTCCTTCTGTCAGTTCCTTTCATCTGTCTCAGATTTGAACTACTCCTGGCTCTCCCATTTTTTTCAAATGCTCATTGACAGAGCAGTTCCCAAATACAGAAAGTAACCATCTAACAGCAGGAACTGGAACACCAGATGTATTTAGCTTTGCAATTATTGAGACTTTCGTGACAACTTTCGAAGTTGTTTATTTCATGAAAAGTGATGTGGGGTTCCACAATTGCTGTCTGTTGGAGCCTGCTAGATCAAATTTTCTCAGCTTATAGGAAAAAAAGACACTTTTTTTTTTTCTCAAATGCCATCCCTGCATATCAGCTTGAGATTGGAAATTCAAGCTGTGTCCATTCTGATTATTGCATCTCTAGCAGCAAAATCAGAGATGTTAACAATTCTGTTGTGAAGGTGCGCATGTCACAGAGGAGGCAGATCTTCAAAAGTTGTGTTGTCTGTGCAACAGGGATGAAAAGCAGTTAAGAACATATTTTTCTCACCAAGGAAGCCTGACAGGAGTTTTTTTTCTACACTATAGCACAGTTTCACTGCATAAATAGGCAACAATGTTATTATGTCTATAATTCTCTTATGGGTTCACAAGCAAAGATAGTCATCTCAGTCTATTTTAGCATCTTTCTTTTTATCTCTGAATAAATTTTTCAGCCATTCTTAAATAGCCACAGCTTTAAAGAATAGGAAAACTAAAAATACAAGAATCCTGCAAAAATTTGACTGATTTGATTAGGCTTTGTCTCATTGTCTTGACTTGGTTTTTTTGGGTAGTCTTTTGGGTTTGGGGAGGTTTTTTGAGAGGGAGAGTGCAAAACATTGTACCCATGTTTGATAAATTTTGTAGACTTACACCCTCATAAATGCTGACAGTTCTGTGAAATGTCTTCTAGCTCCTGTCATCAACATTTCTTACTAAACTGCATGCTGTGGCATGTTTTCTTAGTGCACTTGGTCCCAGCCCGCAAAGATCTGAAACTGTGCAGAGTTGAGATTTAAATTCAGGCCCAAGTGTATCAAACTTCAGGTGGACTTGATCAAATGCTGTGAGAAACAGCACCATACGGTAGAGCAAACTTAGCTCTGATGTCCCTAGGGAAGCACCACGAGGGCAGAAGTGTGTCTCCTTTCTAAACAGTTGCGATGTTTTGCTCGGTGTTCTACCTCTCCATTGATAATCTTGCCATTCAGTGTGGCACCTGTAAAGGGTGAATGAGCAGGGAAGCATGTGGCTCTGCTACTCTTTTGATCTCTTTGGGTACTGTCTTCCCCTGAGAAAATGGAGAGCTATCTGTCTCTGATCCCAAAACCTCAGTTCAGTCTGAGGCTGCAGTCCTGGGGTATGGTGCTCTCCAGGGTTATCATGTGTGACTTCCAATGACCAGCTGAATACATGGTTTCGAAGTGTGTGTTCCAGGTCCACCTAAGCTCTGGGAGACCAGATAGAATTACAGTACTAAACAGCACAGTTCCCAGACTCAACTTCAATAATCCTAGAGATGTTACATTTTCCTGTTGGTGCGTGTACCCATATGTGTAAGTAACAGAATGTAGCTGAGAAACTAGACTAAATAAATGCAAGAAATATTAATGTCTTCAGTTGTAAAGCCAGAGATGATCATAAGCATTCCCAGTTATTGTTACAGATTACATCTGATGCTTTCTATTCATTCTGTAGTGAAATAATTACAAATTTCAAAGCAGGGAAATTCCTCAAGAACATTTCTTCCAAGAAAATAATGGGCTGCTAATGGGTAGTTTTTATTTAACAAACTCTCTTCTGTTTTATCTTTCCCTTTTCTCACTTATTATTTCTAAATTTCCTAACATAAGGAGAGCATGTACTAAAACCTAGTTGTGACTTGTTAGGTCGCAAGTATCTTCTTAGATGTTGAATTTTGATCTGTTTTATTTCTGGCAGTTGTTGAGATACTAGAGTCTTTTTTTTTTCCACAAATCTCTGTCAATCTGCCAGATCTGTGTATTCCTGACCTTTCTATTAGCAGTAAATGGTGTGAGTCATTTGTAGCTAAAGTATCATGCCAATATTTAAGCATCTTAAGCAGAAAATATGCTCTGTGTTAATAACTGATTTAGTTATTTTGATTTTCTTTTTAAAGCTACTTCCTTATTTTTGCTGCATGCATGCAAAAACGATAAATAACATGATAGGGGTTTTTGTATTGTTAATATCCATGCTCCTAACCATGTAACAGCATTGGACTACTGATTTTTATTACTTCTGCTCTCTTTTATTAGACCCAGAGCTAAGCCTTCTATCAAATATGATAATCCTTCTGCAAATTCTAACTTGGGCTTTGAAGCAGTCCTGAGAGAAGAGTAATTTGTGTATTATAATCTAAATTATCCATCAAAATCCTCCCAATGGTGGGACTTTTATGTCTGAATAAAGATTTATCTTGCATATAGATTGGACAAAAACTCAAATCTTGGTACTTGTGTGGAGTGTTGTTGAGGGGAAAGAGTTGTTTCTTTAGAAGTAGTAGTAAAGTGTTATTGAAGTAGTTGCATTGTTCAGAAGGAAAAACACCTTCTTTAGTAGTTCGTAATATTGAAAGAAAAGTGTAATGCTTTGGCAGCTCCTCTGTCTATTAGTAATATTTATAGTGACGATGTCTTCTATTTAACAAATAGTTTGTGTGTAAATAGTAGAAAACCAGCTTATCAGAGAATCTTAATGGTGTCCCAGTTGCTATTACTTTTGATTTAAAATGCTTGAAACAGTGATCCTTGTACTAGCATGTCAGTAGCGTGCAACTGAGAATGTTTTATATATTCCTTCATTTCTGTGTATAAAAACTGCCTCGGTTATGTTTTTAGTGCAGAAAATCAGAAATGAAAACATACACGTGGAGCAAGATAAATCTTCAAGACGCAGGCACTGTTCATTACAGATGAAGTCCAACATGAGCTATCTTATTTTTTACTCCAGTAACAGGACAGGAGACAATTCGATCACTCCTGCCCAAATAGCATTTTTAAATGTTTGAGAACAGTCAACCTGTACAAATGTGGAAAATGAAATGGCTGAAAAACTCTAGAGAATTGCTAATGGCATGTACAGTCTTTCACCTTAGCTTAACTTCAAATCTTTTCCAGGTCAGGAGAAACTGAGAGTTTGTACCACCTGGTAGTTTTTTTTCTGTGCCTCTGGTACACAAACTGGGAATCAGGATTTGGATTAAGTTGCTGCTGTTTAGCAGGAACATAGTAGTATCAGGATGGGTCTGCAGACTGCTCTAGTAGTGGATTAAGCTTGGAGGCTGAACTCCTTCTCTTGTCAATAGTTGAGACCACAGCTATTGCATAAAAGCTGTGAAATAATAAGGATTCAGTTTTTGTCACACTCTAGATGTGCAAGAAAGGATTATTTGTATGGTAATTTAGATATTACTTTCAGCAGCAAAAGCAGTCTCACTCTAGCTGATCTTATTCCTAGCCTTACTAAAGATGTCCTGGCAGCCAGAGATTCTCTTTTCCAGCATTTTCTTACACAGATTGGTTACCACTTCATCAGAAACAACAGGAGAACTGTATGATAAATCCAGCAAAGAGTCTCTCTGAGTCAGCACGTAGCCAAAGGAAGGATCATCGATACCATTAGGGATATACCATCACTAGAGCCCTGATGCAAAACCATCAGTATCCCCCAAAGAACCTTTTAACATTATTTGACTCGTAATTTTATGAAAGCAGATTATTTAGCACCTTTTTTTTCTCCACATGCCAAAAGCCTCTCATAGTGCTCACTGAGGTGTGTAAACAATATCGTGCCCAGTTTAGTACAACTCATAATGTGATTTGGTCAATGTTGCATATTAAGTCAGCGGCACAAGTACACGGAGAAATTGAGAATCATGAGTCCTATTCACTAAAGCCTTCTTCCATGAGAACTTAATGGTTATAAGTTGAGCTCTATAATTAATATCTTATTGTAGGCCAGCCATGTGATACACTGGTAATGGCTAATCTTGCCAGTGGAGAGGAGTGGTTTCATGCTAGACATGGAGGATCTGTCTTCATTTTTCTTGGATGAACATGTAGGAGGAACTGAGAAAGCAGTATTCATTAGATGGGACTAATTCAAGTATTAATAGCAAGCTGTGGCTAAAGATCCTCAAAAGTCTTTTAAAAAGTGCAAATATTCTTTCAGTGTTGTGGCAGACTATCATGTGGACCGAGTTTTAGTACATTGGCCAATGCTGACATGCTCAAAGGTCTGTCTTCTGCGGTATCCTGCTAGCACCCAGAACCAGGTGCTTGGGGAAAAAATGTGTGAGGAACAGGACACGTCTGGAGAGTGCAGGACAGCAAAAGCTTTTGTGACAGTGAGAGGCAGTACACACCTCAGTCTGAGCAGTGCAAGCTAGGAGGGGCAATGTTTTGTAAACACGGTCCTTTGCTTCTGTTTTAGTAGGACTGGGCAAGCTCTTGACAGGGATGAAAGCTACCTGGGCCTCATTGAAAGTCGGGTCAGTGAATCTGTTGCTGATGTTGACTACAGTGACTACCCTCGTGTGTAGGGCAGGACATAACTGCTGGGCGGTATTGGATAATTCTGTAGGGCACTACACAATGTTATGCCTCCTGGAAACAGCAGGATTAAATTTCTCTTATGGAACTGAGGAAGCAGTCATTATTTCTTTATCTTGTAAATATGTGTTTGGTCTCTGCATTCTTCTGGTATTGACAGAGAGATTTTGGTTTAACTGCAACTAAAGCGTGAGAACAACAAAAGACAAAAGCCAATTAGTATTCTTTTGACTGCTGCTCTGAAGGAATGGAGCTGTATTCTCAGCTCCTTCTTAAGCTTCAGTGGAGATTAAACAAAACAATGACTACAAGGGAGGAAAGAAAAAAAGAAATGGAAACAAAGCAGGTCCAGCCAAGAAAAAGGTCTGTCCTAAGCATTTCTTCACATTGCAAATTCATGCAAAATAAACCCTGAAGAGATACCTGTATTGAAGCCTACTCTGTCTTTGCAGATTTCCTCCATGGCTTTTGCATAGGCTCTTACTCTTTCTTTGTTTAAAGAAAAGCTGTTGTCCTCATCCTTTTACTGGACTGGTTTGTGGAGCGTGCAGTCCCACTGCAAAGTAGCACAGGGAACATGGACAGTGTATTGTGCAGTGCAAGGTACCAGTGGGATCAGCAACTCACTGGGAAGAGCACATTCTGTTGAATGAATAAGTTATACCTACTTAAAAGCGTAATATAAACCAACACTTTCAATCTATAAAAGTAGAGTGCAGATTCATGTCTCACGGGTGGGCTGCTTTAGCTTACATGGCTGGCACTGACACAGCTGCCAAGGGTAACCCGAGCAAGGTACCTGACCTCAGGCACTGTAGTGCAACTGGTACAAACTGTAGAGTTAGAGGCATTCTTAAATTTTATTTCTTTGTAATGCTGTGTAAAGGGTTGGGTACAAATGGGCTTCTGCAGCACCAGGAGCAGTTCAGAGTCTCTGGTGAAGACCTGTGAAATTATTGGCATCTGCTGTCTCAGACACTAATATATCCAAGGAGGTGCTGATCTGACTTTGAATTCTTGTTCATCCTCTCCTCCAAGTTTTGAAAGGGTTTGGTTTTTTTTTATTCTTCAACACTTTCAATTGTTGTGGCTATTCTGACTAGCTTTGCTGGCAGCTCTCTCTTGATAGTGGACAGTCATCTGGAAAGGACATCTCCCAAGGTTGCAGAATCGTGGGGCCAGTGTTAAGGAAGTGCATCAAGGCAGTTCATAGTTTAATCCTTTTCAATATGTATAGCAGCACATAACCATGAATTCCAGTTAGTAAATCCAATAGATATCCAAGAACACTTTTTGTGGTAAAAGCCCTAGTGTAGGTTAATATTTGGTTTGATGTTGTAGGTACTGAGAGACCAAAGCACAGGGTGCATTAATGTGGCTTATGAGCTGCGTGCAAGCTGATTGTCATCTGAAGAATAAACCGAATCTTTTCTCATCGCTATTAATGTCATCTAGAGGAACGTACCCAGATTGCAAAAGTTGCTTCACCAGTCAAAGCTCTCATGTCCGTTACAGCTGGAAAAAAGATAGGGTTTTTCCTTGTCAGAGTTGATTCTCTCAAAGGAAGTTGAATGAACAGAAGGGAAACAGTCCTTTGAACTCTTCAGCAGTGAAGACAACTTCTTCATTGCTGGTAGAGGATAAAGCAGCTGTAAAGCTTTTCCACTTTCTGCTGAACTTGATAACCCACAACAATTGTCAGCAGGCCAGAGTGCAGAATGCAGTAGACTACAACAGTCCAGCTAAGGTCTAGCAAAGATGTAAAGCCCACCTACTCTGGCTGTGCTACCCCTGACTGCTTGTTCTTTTACTCTTTTACTTTGTTGCTAAACAAAAAAAAATATTCATTTATCACATGCAAGCTGACTTGTTTCTCTGCTACATCCATTTGAAGTGAAACATCACAAAGTATAACACTTTTTGGCAGTATTTCTCTTTCATTTAACTCAAAAAGAGTACAAAATAGAAAGGATCAAGTAGTATGTCTTTCCTACAAAATAGTGTCATCTAGTATAAAACCCAAACCATATTCAGCCATCTCAAATTTTTACATGTATATCCTGTATGTGGCAATATCCCTTTCTTTATGTTCTTTCCCTAATTCCCTCAACAAACCAACCGACTAACCAGTGGGATGAGCCTTTATTATTGTTATTATTATTCCAAGCTGGCTCCAGGAAAACATACACAAGTTTGACATTTTGCTGAAATACCATAAGACATTAGTGAGACTTCTGTGTTTTGCAAGGCATGAAAGCAGGCACATTGCCCTTATTTTGTTCTTTTGTTCATATTTTAATAATTTAAAATCCTTTTTCTTAGTCTTTTCATGGGAAGAATTAAATGCTTGACTAATTTTGTGACCTCTTTTATTTCTGTAATTCTTTGTCAGATCGTTCCTTTTCAGTTTCAGATTTTACCTGGTGGCCATTGAAAGACATCAGTCCCTCTGGGCTTGAGAATTTGCGTAAGGTGGCCTATTACTTTTGGCTGACTGGCAGACTGACAGTAATATTGCTCTGCAGTAACTGTCACAGATCAGTGACCAGTTAGGATCTCATGGGTTTTGTGGATCACTCCTCCCCTATCACCCCAGTCCCAATATCACCCTAAACATGCCTTGATAGGAGAGTAAGAAAAGTTTGAGGACATTGAAGAACAGACAACTGCTTGGGGAGACTGAGTAGCATGCAAATGATTAATGAAGTGATGTATTTGGCACTGCTAGCATTGTGGTTTGGATAACGTATTCAGGAGGAAGTAAATCAGTAATGGGATTTAAGAAGCGCGAAAGGAGATTTCAGTATAATAAATTACGTTCACAAAGGTGTTACCTAATATCTATAATATTACAGGAGCAGGGAGGATTTTTGTGTGAACAGATTCAAATTATTAACTCTGTTCAGCACTGGATTGCTACGGTACCTGTTGAAGATGGCGTTAGTGCTTTGCATTACTTTCATTATTTGCCCTGCTCCTCTAGGGAACTGAGTAGGTTTCCCCACTGTGTAAGTACCAGATTTTCATTAGTCCTTTGGCTCCATGAAGAAGCCGATAACTTTGTGGCACCTGAAATTATCTATCTCACTCTTCACCAAATTTCCAGATTGTTTTTTTGAAGCAAGGAGCACCAATATGAAATCTTCAAGCTCCCCAACATACTAGTTTTCACAGAAAGGAATTGATCCTTGATAGGATCATTTAATGTGTTCTCTTGGTACATATATGGGATTTACCAGTCTATGACTCTGCAGATTGAACGTTTGTTATTTTTCTTGTTATATATGAACTTGTCAGGGGAGGAGAGGGAGACCTGAACTGAGTGCAGATGCTCCATCATGCACTAGAAAATGTAATTGAAAACATCCATTGAGTGGATGTTGTAACTGCTCTGTGACACAGCTGGAGTTGGCTAAGTAGGCCCAAGCAGGACCTTCAAGCAAACATTCTTGCTACCTGCTTCCCAAGGCAGCATACACTTCCTTTACCTATATAACTTGGGACAGGTACTTGCACTCTCGCAGCCCTCCAATGCTGGGCTTCCAGACTGTTCTTCAGGTTGCTGGAGCCCGCCCATCCTAGCATCCCTGTCAGGCAACCCAAGCTTTGCTGATACAGGGAACTTCCCTGTATCCTCCTTCCCTGGCCACTACAAGCTGATTGGACAGATTATTTTCTTCTGGTTTTAGGTAACCTGTTACAGGTTTGACTGCACCCCTCCATTTTTCATGTATCTTTCCATCAGTCTTTCCTTTATGTTGTCTCCAGGTCTCTTACCGTTCTTACTGGATGCTTTTCAGTGTGCCCACATGATCAGATCAGGTAAACCTCGTGATGCTGCAGAAATGCAGTATTTGCATTTCGTTAAAATCTCAGTCTGGCTCCAGTTACATTGGGGTAATTTCAAATTCAAAGTTTCCATTTCAAACGCAGAATTGGTTTGAATACAATGGTCTTCCTGTTGACTAAAGGAAAAGGATAAAATGCTTGCCTGGCATCATTTTACCACAGGCTAATTTCAGGTAATGAAGATAAACGAAGTTTATTTTATGAGCGTAGTCAGGTACTTGGTTTTGAAGAAGCTTTCATCGCAGTCCCAGAGCTGCTGTAAAGACAGGCTATTTCAGTTTACCCTGAACAGATGAGAAACAGGTTTGCTTATGCCATTATTGGCATCAATTTTACTGAGCTATAATAGGAGAGCTTACATGGTCATTACTGCATTTGCTTAATTAAAATGAGCTGAAAACATACCTTTTCATTAGACCAATATTAAGCTACAGTTTTGCGTAGGTAAAAGCAGAATGTTAAATAGGCATCGAATATTAGCACTGATGTAACTATGATCCAGATAGATACATGTGTTTATAAATACACAAAACATAAAACTACAATGACACTGCCATTTTTCCTTTTATTTACCATGAACTGGGGGGGAAATTATGAGGTAACTGTCACACACTAATTTATACACTGCAGCTTTTAAGGGTTGATTAAGTGTCTGAGATTACCTGTATGCTCAAGTAGAAGTTTGCCTTGAATATTGGCTGACAAATTTCTTAATGTTCAAGTTTTCAAACAGAGAAAAGGAGTGTTAAAATGCTTAACGTGTTTTATGAGATCCTCTGTGGAAACCTCCTTACACATAACTTTGCTTCAAATTGATGTTTTGGCATTGTTTTTTTACATTTTGCAATTTTTGTATTTGGTTTCTTCCTGGTAGCTCTAACCCCCTGCCTTATCAGTATCATCCAGGTCTCACAGGGAGTAGGGGCCAATGGTGAATTCACTGTGCTTCTTGCTATTTCCACATAACATCTGAAATGTTATGGGCATACTCCAGGGTTTAATATTTTCCCTTTATGACAGTAATTAGTTTTCTGTGTTTATCTCTTAATTTGTCATGCTGCCAATTTGTTTCTTAAAACGTTCTGTTGCAGTGTTTTAAATTTCAGTGGTTCTTACAGCTCATCTGAAAAAATTCTAAACTAAGGAGTCCTCAATTTAAAGTGCCAGAGTCACTACAGAGTACCATATTCCTGATTGGTGCTACTGAGCAGACAGCCTCTCCATTCTTTATTCTATTTCAAGTGAAGCACAAATGTTGTTTGGCCTCTAGATCATGAATGTAAACTGCTTGTCTGGCAATTGAGCTCTGGTTGCTTTTAATCTAGTTCTAATAGCATGGCATTTTTCCCTTGAAAAAGGGGAAAAACCAGTGTGCTGGAGACATGGCAGGGAGCTTTTTATCCCAACAAAGAGTTTGATACCCCATAACACTGAAGTACACACAGAACTGATACAGCTTAGACAACCTGGATTATGGCAAGTGAAAAAAATAGCTTGATAACGTTAGATGTGAGTAAGGAGTGGGTGAGTGAGAATTAGCAGGGACACCCGATCGAGTTCTTTCTGCTAAAATCCATATATTTAAAAATATATTTAATTAGAAATATGGTCATCTTTGCCACTTCAGGCACAGAGCAAGTACATTTTTCTTGTAAAACAAAGTTGTATTCTGACTTTTTGGAGCAATATTGGAGAAGCCCTGCAGCTACACCGTGAACAGATACCCATGGCAATGCAGCAGGTTTGGTTGGGTTTGGTGTTTTTTTCCCCCCTAGACTTGCAAGCATAACGTTGTTTTCAGAATGAGTTTAACATCAAACTAATTACAAAAGGCTTGGTTTTTTTTAAAAATATTTTCTGTTTACCTGTGGCACATCTGTCAGGCATGTAGACAGTCGACAACAGAACCTTAAGACATTGAAACTGCTCCCCACTACTGTAGTCTGAACTTCAGATACTGTCTTTCCGTGTAGTGTAGAAAGAAAAACTTACTAGGTGGTAGGAAAAATGCAGTTTTGTCATGATGCTAAATGTATATTAAACAAATGACTGTATACAAGAATGTGTATGTGAAAGTTGCTCACTGAGGCCATATGTCTTCATATGTGCAATCCAGCCTGTGTTTCTGGGAAAAAAAAAAAAAGCAGGAAGCTCATAGCAAAAATAATATTCTGTAATTGTTTTGTTGGTTTGTGTTTTTGGGGGGGTTGGTTTTTTGTTTTGTTTTGGGCTTGGGTTTTTTTTTGCTTGCTTTTTGTTTTTAACTTTTAAAGCTGGCAACAGTTTGTGTTAGACCATTTAAAAAAGTTACTATGTAAAAGATTTGATTTTTTTTCTCCTGGGAATTCAAATTGAAATGTATAGACAAAATTTAATTGAAGCTGAAGCAGAATTTGCATTGAAGGGCAAGATTTCATTCCATAACTTAGAAGAAGCAGCAAAAATCTGTTATACAACTTTGCATACCAGTGTGATCATTGCTACATTAGAATCGCTCCAGAATACTGTATTAGCATCTCAATTTTGGGGTGCCTGTAAATGGCTAAGTATAAGAGGCAAAATCCGCTCTCTTTGTCTCTTGTCACCATCCTGCTGTTTGGTATAGTTTGGACCTGCAATAATTCATTATATTTCCTTGAGGACACTTGGGAATTCTTCTTCCAAGTTTCTGTTGTTTGCATTTCTCCCAGAATGTCAAGTATAACCTTATGAGGATAGTGTGACATTTCTGCAGCTGCACTCCATCCCACTGTGTTCTGCTCATGACCAGATTTAGTAAATTTCCTATGTTCTTTATCCAGAAAGAGAACAGATTTATTGGACCTAATTAGTTTGTTTTAAATCATGGCTGCTTATCACTCTTACCTTTGTCATCACAGAGGTTGTTTGTAGTTTTTGTTATCTAAATACTTGCAGCATTCTTTTACCAATTATTCAAGCCAGCGTTTACAGCTGCTCTCCATTAAGATGAACCTAACCACTCTGCAGCCACCTTTTTATCATTTAAGAAAAATTGGTTTGTGATTTGGAAGGGGGGGGGATCAACTCACTTGGCACCCTAGCAAGTGTATCTTCTAGCTTTTTGGAAACTGGGACTAGAGAAGCATTCAGGTGTGTTAGCAAGGATATGTCTGTTGGATGCCAGGCTGGGTCAAGCAGAGAAAGGAGGGCTTCTTTTTACTGTGTTCTGTCTTACTAATCATGAGTGCATCCAAGTGATGCAGTCAGTATCTGATAGATGGTGGGATGTATGTTGTCTGCATACCTGCTTTGTAAAATTGAGCTGATTCAGGCTTTATGATTTACAGGGATTTTTCCCTATGTATCTCTCTGCTCACGATATTTCTCAGTATAGGATAAAGAATGTCCTGCAAATGCAGCCAGTTCTGTGAGTCTCTTGGCTTTATTGCAAAGGTAAATAAATCTGGAACAAGCATTGTAAAGGATTAGCAATGGAGTGGGTTGCAGTTATAGTCACCAGGGTTCATGAGTGTGAGCTGCATTTTACACGCCTTTCCTCCCACCAAGAGTGACAGAAATAAATTGAAAGATGACAGGAAGTTGATGGATGGAGAGCTGATGGATGCAATTGTCCTCTCTTTGTTGCTTTAAAAGTAGGGGAAGAATTGTTTTATATTACTGTCTTGCACAAAGCCGATACCTTTCCTGTGTACTAGGGAAAAGATCCCACAGAGCTCAGCTTCATATTTGCAGCTCTGGAGCTTGGGGGTCAGTCACTGCTTCATTAGTTCGTGTGTGGGAGTGACAGTTCAGGGCAGAAAGCAGATTAGCTTATATTAATTACTGTAAATCTCTTACAGCATCTTCTGTGGTAGAATTAATGAACAATTAGTTGCTGCTGGAAGCAACTGAGATTTTAAATGTGTAAAAAAGTAGTGATGACTCAGAACTGTATCACATTAGCTTTGTATTAGTGTTGAGGATGACCGTGACATTATGACAGTGGCAAAATCCCACCGACCATCCGGCCAACTGACTGACGTTTGTAAGAGCAGAAATATTTTCAGTTCTCCTTAATTCCTATCCAGAACCAATGCTGAAGGGATGAGTTTGAAAGGTGTGTTTGTTGGCCATCTGCTGGAAAGGTTTTGCTGAATGACTTATTTGGGCTAATGTAACTAAGCTTCTTATGGCTCGTAGCCAGGCCAAAAGAGTACCTGTGCAACTGCACTGCAGTGCTCTGTCCTTGCGCTCGCTGTAGGCAAACAGGAGGGGTACGGCTGTGTCCGCATCACCATGTAGCTTTGTGTAGCAGCAGCAGAGCCATACAAGCAGCAGTCAACAGTGAGGGTTGGCTGATTACAAAATGCTTTTGACAAGAAAAATGAGAACGTTAACATGGTGTAACTTAAGTGCACATTAAAAATTGCAGGCTTAAGGAGGGAAGGCTGAAGGGCTCTATTCAGAGAGAAGAATGGAGAAGATAGGAACAGAGTTGTGATAGAGTTGCATGGTAACAGGACGAGAGGCAGCAGTCCTAAGTTGCGACAAAGGAATATCCAGTTGAGTATTATGGAAAAAGGTTTCAGCATTAGGATATTTAAACACTGAAACAGATTGGCCAGAGAGTCTGTTACCTGAAGAAAGCCCTGAGCAATCTACGCTGGTGCTGCTGGCATCTGGAGTAGATGACCTCTAGAGGTCTCTTCTGACCTAAATTAGTCTATAGTACCAGCCTACATCCACATGTTCATGCACGGTGCGCTTCATGAAGAGAAGAGGTTACTTCAGACTAGTTTGTTGGATAGCATTTTAAGGTTTTAATTGCAGCAGAGAGGAATCCAGTTCAGGCAGATCATCTCATTCTGTGATGCAAATCAAAGTGCTGTAAACAGAGGAAGTCAGGGGATTCACTTCCAACATGTATCTTTTCTCTTTTTTTTTAAGTTATTTTTTATTGTTATTGTTATTTTTAAAACTCTCCCAAATGTACTGTATCAGGAACATCCAGCATGAACTAGACAAGTAATATTTACTCGAGATCGGATCTATTGCTTCAAATGAATCACAGGTGAAAAACTGTTGTTGCAGAACCACTCTGTAACAATCTGAAAGAGTCGGCAAGTCTGCAGCAGATTGGAAAAGCTCCAGCTTGCTTCTCATACTGGTAGGTTTTCATGCTCTCTGGTGCTGTGATAGATTTTTGCTTTCTGAGATTTCAGTTTAGCAAAAAAAGTTACTAGACCTGCTGTAACAGTGAAACGTGGCTGTTCTTTAGTGAGGCTTGCAACTGCGTATGGCAGATAAAATGCTTATCTCTCTTCTGCTGTATTGTTCAACATTTTAAGAAGTTGCTTCTGGTTTCAAATGGGAAAAATACAGAGAAGGATTAGGTTTGTCTTAAAAATGTGACAAAACAGTTCAAATGAGATGCTGAGGCATCTAGGCTAAAACTCTTACTATTTGAGGTCAAGGATGGGTGCAGCATAAGGATGCTGACACACTGTTCAATGTTCCTCTTTATTCTGGCCTAAATATCTGCTCTTTAATTTTTTATTTCTTTCTAATTTCTTGTTTCCTCTTCTATTTCCATTCTCATTTTCCATTTTCCTTTTCCCTTTGTGTGTACTATTTTACCATACCCTGTCCCCAGAATTTCTGGTTTGCTGTGTCCTTATCTGCTTATTCTGCAGATCTTTCCTCCTTTCCCTTCCCTTTTTGCTACCTTTTTCCTGGTATCTTCTCTGCCAGTTTACTTAACCATCCTCAGCATTATCCCTGCACCAGCCCAGTTTCATTTGTATCCTTAGTTATTGTTGTACAATTGTGTGTTCTCCTCCTTACTCGTTTTTCAGTCATGGAAGGATATGATTTTGCTTCTGCAGAACAGTAAAATCCCCAGCAATCCACTGAAGTGGTGGTTCGCTAACAGTAATCATCACAGACCTCAGGCCTCCTGACTCCAGGATAGTACAGAAATAGCAACAAGCGCATAAGTGGGTGCGTGTCCTGGGAGTCTGCAGAGATTGAGGGGTCTTTGGAGCAGGGAATTACCTGTGAGGTCTGCATTGCTGAGCTTTCCTGAGCATCCCATTTGCATGCAGCAACGCACTGTGCTGATGCCTCTGTAGGCTTTCTCTTATGGCTTCAAGGATGACCTGTTCCAGGAGTCCTTTCCAAAGCAGATTTCTCTTGTCACCTCTGATTAGCATGATAGGAAAAGGTGTTTATTCACTCTCTGACTGCCACTAAGAGCAAAATCATGCCTGACAAATTTGGCGGCCTTCAACAGCAGGGTTACAGCATTGGTGTATAAGGGAAGCGTAACTGACATCATCTACTTGGACTTTGCAAAGCATTTGACAACTGCATCCTGGGCCACATCAAGAGAATTGTGGCCAGCAGGTTGAGGGAGGTGATTTTATCCTTCTGCTCTGCTCTGGTAGTACCCCACATGAGTACTGTGTTCAGCTCTGGGGCCTCCGGCATAAGAGGACATAGACCTGTTGGAGCAGGTCCAGAGGAGGGCCATGAAGATGATCAGAGGGCTTGAGCAGTTTTCCTATGAAGAAAGGCTGAGAGAGTTGGGATTGTTCAGTTTGGAGAAGAGAGGGCTCCAGGGAGACCTTATAGCAGCCTTCCAGTACCTAAAGGGGGCCTACAAGAAAGCTGGAGAGGGAGTTTTTACAAGGGCATGTAGTGATAGGACAAGGCATAATGGCTTTCAACTGGAAGAGGGTAGATTTAGTCTAAATGTAATGAAGAAATTCTTCACTATGAAGGTGGTGAGGAACTGGAACAGGTTTCCCAGAAAGGTTGTGGATGCCTCATCTGTGGAAGTGTTCAAGGCCAGGTTGGATGGGCTTTGAGCAACCTGGTCTAGTGGAAGGGGTTGGAACTAGATGGTCTTTAAGGTCCCTTTCAACCCAAAGCATTCTGTGATTCGTTCTATGATTCTGTGATTCTGATCAGTGGCAGCCTCGTTAAAGTTTAATTGCTCAGCTTCATTTTTACATTTTAATTTAGTTCTATAAATCACTGCTTCTCCCCTACCGTTTTTAATTATTTGATACGTTTTGCTTGGAGCAGTCATCTAAATGACAGGTCAGCGGTAGACCTTGAATGAGCTTTGGCTCCTGAACTTGGTACTTAGAAGGAGAAGCAGAGAAGCATAGTGTGTTCTGCTCCTGGCTGTAGCTTCAGCCACAGTATGGACTGAGTGTCAGGTCCAAAGTCAATACAGTGATACTGAAGGTTGCATTCAGTTGTTGTCCTATCGTCAACAGTGCTTGTCATTTCATTGTTAGTTACACAGCTTTGTAGGCTACAAAACCTTCTACCTTTCAACTTGAATTTCACATATTAAAAGGAGAAATTGAGGAAATGTTTTATTTCCCAAGTTGCCTTTTTTTTTTTTACAGTAAAATTAGTGATGTAATGAACACAATCTACCTGCTTTTTTCATCTGTTGTCTGCCAATGATGCATCAAGTTACGGGTGATGTAATTAAGAGCAGCTTCTGGTGGCATCCAGCCAGCTCACAGTGAGAAAAGCTGCCTCCAGAGTTCTGCTGCTAATGAAATAGCCCATTTCGTTGGTGGGTATTGATTGGTGTTGGTGTGTATTCCTAGGGCTTGTTGCACTCACAGGGTTCTAAGGAAGAAAACAAGCTGTACACTGTGGTGGGTTGACCCTGGCTAGATGCCATGTGCCCACAAAAGCCGCTCTATCGCTCCTGTCCTCAGCTGGACAGGGGAGAGAATATACAACAAAAGACTTATAGATTGAGAAAAGGACAGGGAGTGGTCATTCACCAATTACCATCATGGGCAAAACAGACTTGACTTGGGGAAATTAATTTAGTTTCCAATCATATCAGAGTAGGATAATGAGAAATAAAAGCCAAATCTTAAAACATCTTCCCTCCACCACTCCCTTCTTCCCATGCTCCTGATTTTCTCTGCCTCCTCCCCACAGTGGCACAAGGTACCAAGAAGTGGTGGTTGTGGTCTGTTACCCATATATTGTCTCTGCCACTCCTTCCTCCTCAGGAGGAGGACTCCTCACAGTCTTCCCCTGCTTGCAGCATGGGGTCTCTCCCACAGAAGGCAGTCTTCCACAAACTTATCCAATGTGAGTCCTTCCTACAGGCTTTGGTTCTTCACAAACTGCTCCAGCATGGGTGCCTTCCATGGGGTCAGAAGTCCTTTGGGCCCACTGCTCCAGCATGGGTCCCCCCATGGGGTCACAAGTCCTGCCAGCAAACCTGCTCCAACATGGGCTCCTCTCTCCATGGGTCGACAGGTACTGCCAGGATCCTGCTCCAACTTGGGCTTCCCACAGGCTCAGTCTCCCTTGAGCCTGTGCACCTGCTCCAGCGTGGGGTCTTCCACATGCTGCAGGTTGATCTCTGCATGAGCTTCCATCTTGGAGCTGGCTAGCATTGGGCCCTATGAGACATAGGGGAAAGTTCTAGCAGCATCTCACAGAAGCCACCCGTGTAGCCCCCTCTGCTACCAAAACCTTGCCATGCAAACTCAATACATACACCTTGTGCAGACTTGCTGTAAGGGCTGAAGCAGTTGTAAGAAGTTGTGAGAGATGGGAGCTTAATGCAGGCCCTGTTATAACAGGCAGTGCCAGCTCCTGATGGTCATATCAAGTCAAGTGCTGAGGACAAGGAGAGAAATGGTGGTATAGTGGAGGTGCAGAGCAGGAAAGTGGCCCTGGTGCCCTATAAAGGGAGGACCTGCAGAAAAGCAGTGACAATGAGCGTCTCAACACTCTACGTCTGTACTATTGTAAGTAATTGGTGAGAATGGTGTTCTGTGCTTAGCGTCAGCAGAAGGGACGATCACTGTACTGCAGGACTGTACTGCACGGTATCGCCTTGGAAACATTTCTTTGAGAAGTCCTTTGTCCCTGTCTTGATTATGTCTTGCCCATGAGACACAATTGCAAGGTCACAAGGGCTGCTTCATAGTTCTGAGTCTGATGGAGGAAATGCGCCTTGTAGAAATTTTTCCTTCTTTATAGAAAAAGCGAACAAAAAGATGTATTGATGACATGCACACAGCACAATGAGTGTCTTCCTTCTTGGTCCCTAGCTAGATGGGGGACTGGCACTGTCACCCTCAAATGAGACTCAAACCGCAGAAGCTACAGATGAGGGGAAATTGAATACCTAGAAACAGTGGCAGGTGTTTTAGTGGCTGGCATCTAGGTGGAAGAGTTAAATCCATAAAACTCAGAGTGCAAAAAGTTACTTATTTATTACAGAATTCAGCAAGTTTCTGGGTAAAACGGAACAAGTCCACCCAATATTAAGGATATTGAACCCAAATTATACAGCTGATAAAAAACAAGGAACAGGAGACTTCACTGTAGCACCTAACTAGTAAATCTATTCTGAGAGAAAGAGCAGGAGCCACAGGAGCTTCGTTGCTGGGAGTCACTGGATTTGCTACATGGAAATTATCTGGATTCTGCTCACCCTGCTATTGAGTGACAAAAAAATCTGTCTTTCATGTAGGTAAAATAAGGCCGTGCTTTGTAGTATTTCTCTGTAATAATGGGCTCCCTGCTTCTCTTTACTCATCTGCGTATGAACTAGTTATAATTAGCAGTGGCATACATTTGGCAGGCAGCAGCGGGCAGGTGGCCATGCCGCTTAGCAGAACGGGAGCTTAGGAAGCGGTGACTGCTGTCCTAGTGCTAACTCAGGTGTAGCAGTTGACCCTGCTCACTCCCCTAGCATTTGATTTTTGGATGCCAGTTGTATTAGTGAGCCAAAATTGGTATCTTATTTTATAGCATATGACAATGGCTTTCCAATAACATTCAGCACATCTCTCGGTTCTTCTCTAACTGAGCAAAACCAAGCATTGGGAAAAATATAGCTGTATCATGATGTACAGATGAGTTTATCAGCTTGTCTAGTACTATTTTCGTGATGTTGCTCCCTAAGTCCGTTACTTCGTGTTGCCATACAGTTTTGTTAAAGGGCAGCAGGGAAGATCATAGTTTATTAAATCCAGTAAAGGCCAAATTTGAACAAATTGTAGCTAATTATAAATTCAGCTGGAAACATGATGTGATGTAAAACAAAATGATACAATTCCCCTTCCTCTGTTGTTGTTGTCATTGAGTGTTGTGCCTGCTAAATGTACTAGCCTGTTTTTTCCAAAGAACAGCCTCTCTGTTTCTTGTTACATCAACTTCCCAAAGTATTTACCTTGAATTTTCAGAAAAGTGATTCAAAATATAGACTAAAATTGCAACGATTAATCCAAATGACTGAGGCAGTCCCCATCTACCTTCCCCTCCTTACCTGGGCAAGCACTATTAGATGTTTCTGCTCCTTGGTGTGGCTGCTGCAGAGCCAGAAAAAAGACATGGGCTGCCTGTTCTGTTTTCCCTCTTTGCAGTACTCAAATTTCTGCAGGGCAGCTTTGAAACAAATAAAGCTAAGAGGGTAGTGCCTTAATTGAGCTCAATTTAGCTTTAAAGTTGGGCAGGTATAATCTAGGTCAAACTGAATACACAGGTATCTGACTCTGTCCACAGATCAGTAAGTAGATACCTGGTTTGTGCTACTGTGCCTAAAGTTATAAGGGTGAATGATAGAAATGAGAGAAATTTCCACTGTTTTCAGTGATGTCAGATCTCCACCTAAAACTATGGTTTCCAAAGTAGACAGGCAAATACGAAGTCAGTTTAAAAAATTTCAAGATCAGTATCTCTGCTATGAAATACAGCAATATCCGGTGGAGTCAGTTCACATTAAAAGGCAAAGTTACTTTCGTTTGGGGTTGGGGGCTCAGCTGTGGCTTTATTGGTACACTATGGACACGGAATTACTTTTGGGAGGGCTGCACAGGGTTGGTAGGGTGTCTTTCAGTCACCTAAAATGACCTCCATAAACCATCCTGTTTCCTGGGATGAAGGAAGGAGGACTTCACAGTGTTAGAACCATTGTGTTCAAGTTAGATGCAGGGATGTGTTTTGCACAATGCCACACTCAGGAATCCTGCCTGGTTTGCTCAGTGTGATGTGTTGTAAGCTCTGCAGCCATTTGTTAGAACAAATAAGCGAGATGGCAGGAAGCAGCTTGCTGTGCATTTCTTTCCTGCTTAAATGGCTTGTTGAGCTGATAATTAATGAGCAACAGGACGTTAGGTTTATGATAACTTTACTGGATGGATGGTAAATTGCTCATCACTGGAGGTAGTCAGAAAGTACACTGAACCTGTTACCTGTCAAGGCTTTTCACACCTATAGGAACTACAGCCATTGATGTATGGAATAGAGCACTCCTAAAGAACTGTAATGTACATGTGAATTAATATTGTGTGGAAATCCCACGTGGGATTCTTAAATTATTTCCACTTGCTTCGGCTGAACACCAAGTACAATAGTGTTGTGTGGCCTTACAGTCAAAAAAAGAGAAACTTGGGTTGAATAGCAGAGTTGTATGTGTGGTTTCTGTGCATGCACCTTCGTAGAAATGCACTTAAACAGAAACAATTGTTTGAAACTACATTGAGTTTACAGTATTACCTCCTGAATCCTTAAAAGCTAGAAGTTCCTATAATATATATTTTATATATTAAAAAACCTTTGAGGATATATAAAATATCCTCAAAATTTTCTTTACTACTTTTGTTCAAATCAGATTCTGTTTAGACATGATGATCTAAGTGAGATAACTGTTCAGTGTCTCCTGCACATAAGCAAAATAAACGGTACAGGCACTAGCACAAGGCGTGCTTATAGTTAGCAGGGCGTACTGGCTGACACGCAATACATATCCTGTGGGCTAGGTCCTGCTGCAAACAGCTGAATGCTGAAGAGGGCTGCTGAGCACGGTGCTGCTGTGTTACGTATCCTCCAAGAAGGTGATGGAGAGCAGGTGCTGCTGACTCACAAGCCAATGAGACTGCTGATGCTCATCATAAGCAGCTGCCTATGAGTAACGCTGCTGCACAGGAAGCTTTTGTGTGCCTGTGGCTGTCTTTCATAGCAGTTCTTGTTTTCTCTTAAGGTCAGCTCTTCTAATAAGGCGATCAAAGTGCGTCTTCAAGGCAGGAATGAGAAAAGCTTCAGGTGATGAGCACATTGATCGTGCATGCATCTGCTCTGGGACTGTACTTCAATAATGGACTGTATCAGTGGATACATTAGGTTCCCTAATGCGCTGGTACCCACCTGTTCATCAGAGCTCAGTTCAGTGTGTGCGTCGGTGATTGCTTATGCAGTCAATCACACAGCGAGGCAGCCTCACTTTCTGGAAACAAAGCAAAGCTGGGAGTTAGTGCATTGCCTTGTTGCTCTGCTTTTGTCTCACTACACTGCAGCTAGTGGGAGCAAGTCCTCCTCAGTCTTGTACCCACTGAAAATACAGTGGTAGAGTCTATGGGTCTGTAAAGACGAGACCTGTTAAAACTGCAAGACGGTACGCCTATTGTAAAGCTTCTTTTTATTATTATTCTTTTTTTCTTTTTGCTGCTACAGCCATGCAAAAGAACTTGAAGGATTTTCAGTCCTTTGTGAGGAATCCTCACTTCCAAGCTTCTGCTGGGGGGATGGAGTGGAAATGGTGTAACTGTAAACTGACGGCCTTTTTCAACTCATGCTTAACACAGTGTTGTGAATGTCACTAAGCAGGAATTAAGTTCTCACATTTGAATAGCTTAGTTCTTTGAAGAGGTGCTTCTTAGTTCATCTTTAAAAGCTTGAAGCCATTTCTTCATGAGAGTCTGCTAATGCAAGGACAGTGCTAACAGGTTGCTTCTAAAAGCTCATCACGTTTATTTATATCCTCGATGGAAGCAAGCACTGTGAAAACTTCTCTATTAGGGCTGTGATGTAAGAGGAGTGAGTAAGGAACAGCTTTGAAAGAGCTGCATGATCAGTCAGATAGGGCAGTTGCAACATTTCATTCTCTCTGCTTTGGCAAGCACTGACTCCTTGGCTTCTTGGAGCCACCTTTTCAGCAACAGCAAATGATTTGGCCTGGATGTAGACAGCCAGATTTGTAGCAGTTATCTGAACTTTTGGGGATAACACCAGGCTGGAAGGCAACAGTTCTGAACTTTCCTCCTCTTGATAAGCAGTGGGCACTCTTTCCGTTCAAATGGACAGTCTTTGGCCAGCTTCCTGTGTTAGACTCATCCTAATCCAACAGTCTTTCTTGGCAAACAGAGCAGGATGGGAAGTGGTTTTACTGTCTCAGGGAGGCACTGAGCCTCGAAAATATTTCCCATCATAATATGGTATAAAACCAGTCAAAAACCGGTTAGTTTTCCTGACCTGTCAGATAGGATCCAGGAAGATGTGTTTGCCTTAGGTTGAAATTTCATTTAGACTTGTTTGGTTTTTTTTAAAATTGAAAAATAAAATCTTTGCTTGCATTTCACAACAAAGTTTTTTGGGGCAGTGATTATATATATATATTTTTCCCTTCTGTAGGAAGTGGTTCTTTTTATTGGGTTTTTTAACACAGAAAGTTCCTATAAATTTGGCCATCCCTATCTAAAGTTGCAGAGTCAGTGTGGCTGTATTTTGGGTCAGAAAACCTCTCAGCCAGTTACTAGTAGCTAAATACCAACTTGTGTTGAATCCAGGACATTTCAGTGAGCTCCTACTACAACATACTTGTGCATGTTAAGTTTTAACATTTCTTCCTGCAAGTTCAGCATCAGATACTTTAAAGGGAGAGAAGTTTGGTCAGGATTACAAAGAATTTGAAGTCCTGGATGGAGACAGTAGAATGTAAAAACAGCGGGTCACCTGTAGTCCTCCTGCAGTTGTAGTCCTTCACCAATCTTTGCCTCTTTAACCACTGGCAACCACTTCAGTGTTTTACAGCTGGTCATATCCAGTAGCAAAATATACCAGTTTGAAGTAGCTCTGTAGAAGATACAAGGTTAGATATTGGTCCAGTTACAGGCATATAGTGTAATATAAATATATTTATCTATAACTGGTTTCTCACTACCTCATACTCAGCAATGCTGCTTATGGATAGTGAGTGTTTCCACTGTGTGCCTTCAGCTCTGACTCAAGTAGCTGGATGATTTCTTACCTGCTTAAGGCATTAAATGATCACACGATGAGGAAGGAATTTCAGCAGGTATGAAGCTCACTGCACACTCTGAATCTTATATCTTGTTATCCTCACTTTGCTCATTTTCTGGCAGACAGATGTGTTTTTTTGTTGCTGTCTGCTTACAAATATTTAATTAAAATAGGAAGTGGTAACGCTTCTCAGAGGCAGCTGTTGTCCCCAGTGCCAGATGCAAAGAGTCAGTTTAACCGTGGCTTCAAAATGCCTGAAAACAAGCAGCGACCTGGTCAGTAGGCTCCTGCTGGCAGCAGGTGCAAGTGCAGCAGATCAAGGAAAGACCATGAGCAGCATGTGTCCATGAGTGCATTTGGCAGCGCGGCTGGCTGCGGCCTGCCTCAGGATCACACAGCGGCAGCCAGAGCTGTGTCCGCTGGAGAGCAAAATGATCACAAAGGCTTTTAAAGAGACAAAGAACTTGGAGATGCTGCAAAGCTGGCCAGGCTTGAGTCTCAAAGCAGAGGAGCTATGGTCACTCACTAGTGAGTATTTCAGGGGACAAAAATCAATGTGCTGGCTCTGCTGCAGCCCTCAGCTGCCCTCCGGGCCCCTTCGATGAACCCGCGCACTCACCAGCACCATGGTGTTAACTGGCATCAAAGTGCAGTTTTTCTTTACCAGGAAGCAGCGCACTGAAAACTGTAGCTAAAAACTTCAGGGGTTTTTGATGCAGCAGAAACATTTTTGGTGTGTTAAGGTGACAGCGTTGCATTGACTGCTGCCTTTCTCATTAAAATGTCTCTGCAAAGGATGTTGAGCAGCTTCCTTGACATGTTCCTCCCTCAAGCATCCAGGCAGGATATTCAGAAGTAGGATATTTAAAAAAAAAAACAAACCACATGGTGTATTTTTATTTAATAATGAGATTCATTTTCTCTGAGTTATAATCAAAACTTTGTGTATTTATACATGAAATAGATTAGTATAATTATCACTGAAAAGATTGAAACTATACAGCTGCAGAGAGGAAAGCATTGGGAAAAAAAAGCCTCCAGCGTTGTCTCCTTGGTTTGATCTTGTGTTTTTTGATCATAAGAAGTGTCCCAGTTAAAAGCAGGTGTTTCCTAGTAAATGTACATACACTAATTCATTAACTTGCCAGGAGGTGAACAAGAGCCATAGCTGGAGAATGAATTGCCAGTTCACTAATTATTCTGTTGGTTTTACCAGAATCCCTGACAGTGACATAGAAGAATGACAGTTCTTTTCAGGACAATCTGTTCCATGCTGCAGATTTAATACAGAACAAAAATAAAACTGAAAGGGAAAAGAAAACGGGGAGAGAAACTCACACTCATTGAGAACCAAGAGGCAAGTATATGGAAATCAGTTTCATCATTCCTATTTGTCATTTTTATGCGTAGTTTTGAAGGAAAACCAATTAAAGTAATTGAAGTTATTTCTCTTGGCCTGGCATCCATTAAAATCCCCTTGAATATGTAATAAATGTGGTTAATATAACAGAAGATCTAAACTGAGAAGAAGAGGGCTCTTATCCCATCTTTTGCCTTACCGCTTCACTCTGCTGTTGTCTGAGCATAATTTCTTCTTAATATAGTAGCGAATACACAAAATATTTTTGTTACAGTTCTCACTTTAAAATATAGCATCTTACCAGAGAAGGAAAAATGAGACTGTTTCACTCTGCAGGATTGCTGAGCATGTTTTAAAGTCAGTAAATGTGCTTAAATGCTCTCTTATAACAGAGTGTTTCTAGCTGTTCAGGTTTAAAAGAAAATCTCCGCATGCAGGTGTACACACACGCATGCACGCACTGAATGACTTGGGTGTTCTGGCAAATTAGACACAGCATCTGATTTAGAGATGGAAAAATTGTTTGTCAGCCCGTGAGGTGGAACAGCACAGGCACATGCTCACCTGTTTCAAACTCAGCTGGCAGAAGCCTTCTCCATTAAAGAGAAGGCAGCTTGTTTTTGTTCTTTCAGCCTTTGTGTTGAGATTTTATTCCAGGTAATACTAATTAATACCAGGTAGACTTTTCCTTTAACAACTGGAGACCATCCCTAGCTTATTTCCTATAAAAATAGTTGGTAGATGATAATGAGCTTTCACACAATCTCTAAGAGAAAAAAGAAAGAAAAGTTATTGACCCAGCTGCTTCTTTTTTTCTTTTCTTTTTTTTTTTTTTTAAAAATGTGATAGAAATCCAGAACACTGTTTTATCTGGAGAATGGCATAAGGGAGGAAATGCAAGTATATGTAGCATCACCCTCTTTTCCTTCTATGTGTTCTAGTGCAGAAGGTCAGAGCGTCAGCACCTCTCTCACTTCTGTTCCTGCTCTTTTTTCAGTAGTTCATTTCTAGCGGTGTTAATGAAACTTTTAGTTCGAATAGATTAGCGAAAGTAAGAAAATCTTAACACTGCAAGTGCATAATAACTAGCAATCAGTTCAGTACATGCTCCTCAAGCAGCACAGAAATGAATTGCATGCCTATTTACTAATAATACATTCTTTTAAAAATCAACTTTAAGACCAGTAATCCCTTGATTTGATTCTTGAAAAAGAGAAAAAAATGATAATAACATTTATCTGTATTTGCTGCCATACGTAAACAATATCCACTCAATAAGAACCTCACTGTTATACATGACTGTAAAGTGTCCATAAAAATTAAGCATTAGGATAATGCTGCCTCCAGCAAATATTTTAATAAAAGT
The DNA here is from genome assembly GCA_013400335.1 of Eurystomus gularis. NCBI lineage: Eukaryota > Metazoa > Chordata > Aves > Coraciiformes > Coraciidae > Eurystomus > Eurystomus gularis. Next base: position 245,515 of record VZZY01015302.1, read on the forward strand.
GCTTTAAGGGAATGAGAACAGCTGGGATAATTTATCCTTTTATAATCCTTTCAAATCCACGTAATTTCTGTTCAGTGAGGCAATTTAACTACCAGTATTCTATGAAGTTTGACATTCCAGTCACACAACTGACTAGTTGCAGTAATATTTATCAGTTGCCTCCAGTTATTATAAGCAGAGTTCTCCAGATTTGATTCAGACCTGACATTGGAACTCAGGGTTTTGGAAATAAAATACTGAGATTCAGCTTTCCAGCTGAACTTTTCTCTCTTTCTCTTTTGCAGAGACTGCATTAAATTATATGAATTTGGTCAAACAAAAAGGCAATAAGCATTAATTGTGGACATCCAGTCATTATTGAAGAAAACAGTCTTTACTAAGTTTGATTTAAAATAGTTTGAAGCAATGTTCTTAAAAGTTATGGGTGTCTGTGTGCTGCATTTCAATTCTTGGGCTGTTTAATAAAAATCTAATTATGAATGTTAAATAAACTAAACAGTACACTTTTCTTCCATAACTGAAGTAAGAAATATCACCTATCACCTCCTTGAAGATGGATAAACAGGTTGTATTTGGTCATATTTATACCTCCTTACTGAAACAAAACTTCTCTTTGAAAAATGATTGTATGAAAAAAGCTTCAGCTGTTTTGTAAGAAAATATAAGCAATCCCACAGAAAAGGCAGAAGTTTTATATCATCTAATATTATTATTGTGAGCACTTAGGTAAATGTTGCGAAGTCTGAACCCTACTTATATTTTAACTGTCTTCTTTGTTACTTTATTACTTACATGGTTTTAATGTTACTGCCTCCTTATGCCAGAGGTCTTTACCCCAAAAGAGGGTTTGCTTATCTTCAGGATTTTGAGATCATCGGTTTTTTTTACCTGCTAAAACCATCTTGTCATTGTAACATAGTGATAAGTGGAGACCGAATGTTAAAAATGGAGTGATTTTTATTGTTTAGCGTCTTGTAATCAGATAGAGTGCATGCTTTTTACCACTGGAAAGAGGACATCGGCGTTTTGATTTTTCATAGCTTCAAGGTGAAAACAATGTTTGGACATTGCTCCTGATCCGAATATAGAAAGGTTACTACACCCATGCAAGTCATAAGACAGATTGTGTGAAGGATGCAAAGCTTTTATTTTGTGTCAACACTCAGAGCTTACTCTTCCTTGAAATCAGAAATTAAAATGATGCATTAAAAATTTAGGGAAGTCTTGATTTAAGTGCTTTTCAGAATATGGGAAAGAGGGGGAGGCAATTCATGTTTGTATGGTTCTTATGTTTTGCAAAAGAAAGTTTTGGAAATCTGGGTTGTTTCTGTGAAAAGGACCAATACAAAATATGAATAGTTACACTGGGAAATTGACTTAATTGCTTTCAAATATAGAACCATAGAATGGTTTGGGTTGGAAGGGACCTTAAAGATCATCTAGTTCCAACCCCCCTGCCATGGGCAGGGACACCCCCCACTAGACCAGGTTGCTCAAGGCCCCAACCAACCTGGTGTCGAACACATCCAGCATTGGGGCATCTACAGCCTCCCTGGGCAACCTGTTCCAGTGACTCACCATCCTCAGAGTGAAAAATTTGTTCCTTACATCTAATCTAAATCTCCCCTTCTCCAGTTTAAAGCCATTACTCCTCATCCTATCACTACAAGCCCTTGTAAAAAGAACATAAAAATCTGCTGTTCAGCGATGATAAACTGTACAGATCTACCTCTCATATTTAAATTGTACAGCTTTCTGCCTGATGCTGTTGTTCATGCTTGTCCCTTAACATAACCTTCTGATGCTGTGATCCACCTGCGTCACTGTTCCTTGGTATAAACAAAACCACATTTCCTTTGTCTACACACAGATAGTGACTTCGGTTTTCAGTGGTTTCATTGCATTAATTTAGCAGAAAATGTTTGGTTATCATGGATGGATTTAATTGAAGAGTGGGGGACAGTAACAGTAGGTTGTGAATGTATACTCCGTTTACAGTCTGTTGCAGAACCAGTTTGATAAAGAAGTTTCTTAGTACAAAATAGAGTAAGGACAGCACTGGTGTCCCTTTTCTTTTAAAGAGGAGGGGTGGATGGTACCCCTAAAGGGGGGAGGGGGGGGGTGGTTAAATTATTTAGTGATGCTCTGCATTGCCACAGTAGCAGGGACTTGGCCCGTTGGCTGTACCATGTAGGCAGGGTGTAGAAAAGGCTGCCGTGAGGGAGCCCCTTGAAAGTCATAGGAAATGCTACATCTTGGCAGTACAGGGCTGCTGGAATCTTGGTTTATTTGTCTGGCAATCACCTGGGCAAAGATGAGGAGGTGATGGGGGACAGCAGCCCTGACAGGAAGGAGAAGACCTCAGCAGAGAGGAGAGCAGGGATGCCTTGAAGGCATGTACTAGCAATGATTAGGAGGTGGGCTCTGCTTGGGATGAAGAGCGTGAAATTCAAAGAGAGAGATCTCTTTGAAACATGAATATTTCTGGAGTCCTGATAGGTCTAATAGTCATTAAGTCATTAATTTTTCATGGGTTTTAGCAGAGGAGCAAAACAAAGTAAGTCTACTCAGTCCAAAGTGAATTAATTAAAATCTGAGTTTCTGCATCCTTGCTTGACCTTATGCTTCCAGTAGATGAGGAAGAAACTTGAGGAAATTGATTTCAATCTTAATTTTTGTTGTATTTACATTTTCCTAAAAGAAGAAAAAAAGATATGTTTCTGATGGTCAGTACAAAAATTAATTTTTTTTATCCCAAACAAATAATGTAATGACAGTAGGAGACTTGGATTTTAGGGGAATTTTCAGTAACATTGAAGAACCTGTCAGCACCTTTGGATATCTAAGAGCTGCAGCAAATGTGGCCCATACTGAGTCCTTTAGCACTAAGCGCTTACAGTCTCTGCTAGTTTTTGTTTGTAGATGAGAAGAGGAAGATAAAGACTGCTGGTTTTAGATTCACATGGTGTTTCTAACTTTTAGCTACTTTAGAGAAAATCTTCCTGCATATCTCCTAAGAAAACAGAAACTGAAAATTAATTAGGGCAAAACTTCCTCATTTTCTTGCTCAAAATAAAAACTACTTGTATTTGTGGTAGAAAAGTAGTTAGAACAAGGCAAATGTTTCACTCAGATACTTCTGTCACAGTATTATTTGCTGCATTATTTATAGAACTTGAACTGACATCCACGGCAATGCTCTTATTTATTCACTTTCTACATTCATATAAAATCGTCACCTTTTAACTTATTAAACTTCACAGCATGATTCAGTAACACAATATTTCTTATATAAATTACTTGAATAGATTACCAAAAAATCAGCTATTCAGGAAAGTCATCATTGGTTCTTATTAAATTTTTGACAAGTTTGTTTAAAAAGCATAATGCACTAGAATGTCATTTACATGCTAAAAATTCCTTTGAAATAAATTCCTTAATCTCCATCCAATCAACCGTTAAAAATCAATTTCTTTGATTGTTGGACTACATCTTTCCTCTTACGAGCTGTGCCTGAGCTCCTGAGTCTAACCCTGCCCTGTGCCACACCAGTTACACCAGCATATGCTGAAGTCCACTGGTTTTGCTCCATTGGCATCTCCAGTCCTAATCAGAACTGCTTCTCCTTTGCATCTCCTTCCACTGCCCTATTTAAGTCTTCTGCTGCATTGCACCTTGTACCTGCATTTCCTCTTTGACTCTCTAAGATCTTTCACATCTACCAGGGAAGCAAATTTCAGTGAGGTTCTCTGGCTGCTTTCTGCCAATGGCTGTGTGTATTATACATGTTTGCTGTCCGTTTGGATGCTCTAAATCTGTGTAATGCTAAGTTTTACACACAACAGTTGCTCAATTAGTTACAGACTCTAAAAGATTTTTACAGGGAAATCTGTGAGATTAGGAGTAAGCCCTCAGGGAAGCTGGTGGAAGTCTCCTGACATGGTGTATTTAAACCAGAATTACTGACACGGTCGTCCTGACAGAGGAGCATTTTATATTCCCTGAGTCTTTTATTGCAGCGTATGTGGGGTCTGTAAAGTGCTTTGATGTTGGAGCTGTATTTCAGTACCAGGCATTATTGTTTCTAGTCTTCCAGGTTAAGAGTTCTCATGGACATTGGGAGGCTGGTTTTTGTTAAGCTTTCTGTTTTATCTTCTTCACACATGGTCTCCTGCTGCACAAACTTGGCTTAAAATTATAAAATGTAGAATTAAGTGTTAAAGAGGATTTTGGGAAGGTGACTACCAGCCCTGGGTGGCTGATCAACAATCTGGACTTACTATGTAAAATCATATGGAGGAAAAATCCTCCTGATCTCAAACTAGAAGAACACCTCTTCCTTGCTCTTCACCAGCATGCCTTGTGCCAGGCTGGAGTCCATCCAAGGTGGGGGCTGAACTAACGCATACCTGAATTCATAAAAATGACAGAAATGACCTCTTTTTCTCATGAGTAGAACATACAGTTTCCATTTTGACTGTTTTGTCATTATTGCAATGTTCAGTCTTGGGAAACAAGCTTAGGTTTGTTCACTTTCATGGTATTTGCTGAAAAGTCCTTTTTTCTTTGCTGAGAGCCATCTTTTAGTTCTGTCTGGGTTCCTGGGGCTGTTTGTTAGTGTTGGAATATTTCTGTGGTCAGCAAAATCTCAAAAGCCTGGAGCTGCTCATTTAAGAGTCTGACAGTGATTGCTCCTGCTACCTCTGAGATCTTTTAAAGTGGAAAGAAGATTGGAAAGATCAGGAAAAAAGAAAGGTCTTAATGAAAATTCCAAGAGCATATTGGAGAAGTAAATCTGGGGTGTTTTGTTTTGTTTTTTTAGCTAAGTCATGTACACAATGAAAGGAAAGCCACGTTCACAACAGTATGTGGTTATTTTTTTCGAGCCTGGCCAATCTTCTCCACTTCTATTTCCTAATCAGTGACTGATACAAGCTATAAAGAAAATTTAGTTTTGGTTCTTGGAGAATTATTTTTCGTTATTTTTTTCCAAATTGAAAGTACCTCAAGTGCCTGAAACATACTCTCTGAGGCAAAACTCCATGTACAGGTGAAGCGATGACTAACTGACCAGCAAAGCCAAGGCTTACTTCTAACACGCCTCACTGACTCAGTGAGTTCTGCTTAGGCATCCTGGGACAGCCTTCCCTTTTGCCATATGGAAAACGTTACCAGGCCTTCTAGAAACTCTGTGGTTTTCAAATCTGCTCCAGTGGAATGAGATGGAAGATAACTATGAGCAGTTTTCCTACCTACTAGTTAAAAAAGGTACTGAATAAGAACTGGGAGGCAGAATAACTGAAAGAATATGTTAAAGTATTTACCTAAATATTTCTATATATTGGCAGCCTGAGCACTTAATTCGTGCTAAAATAAGACTGCATGCTTTTGGTTTTGTCTAATAGGGATTAGAAGACTGTAGACTAATATTATCATTTCTGTATTATATTAATCCAGAAATAAATTGAATTAATGTATTAGAAATAGGGCTAGGGCTAGGAGCACCTCAGATTTTTCACTAAAAGACCATTAATTCTGTATTTGCTTTTGGGTTTGGTTGGGGTTTTTTTTGAGTTTTTATTTCTACTTTGCCTCAGGCCAATTCCTAGAAGAAAAGACTCAGCCAGAACACTTCAGGCATCTCCAGGTTTGGGGCTGAAGTACATACAACCAGGTTGGCAGTTTTCTTTGAAAGGCTGGAGGCAAGACTTGGCATTTGGCTGGAGATGAGGAAAGGAGAAGGGAAGTACGGGAAGGGCTTAAGTTTGTGCCCCAGAGGTGAGAGACAACTGTCTCTGTCAGGATTTGGCCTTTTGTCATATTGTAATTGACCGGTCACTCTTTCATTCTTTTCTTACTCAGAAATTCATGCTCAAATTGATGACGGCAGTTGCACTTTTTTCATACGCAGATGTTATTTAAGTTATTTATGGAGTCTGATCTGAAACTGTGCCAGGACCGCAGGTTAGAGCCTTAACAATGGTACATGCTGTGGCTTCTTTGCATCCTTCTGTCTTGCTTGTTAGTGCTTGCTGGTTGTGCGCTCCGATCTGGGCAGAGATGCAGCCCGGAGCAGGCAGCACTGGGCTTCCCCAAGAGCTGAACTGGACTATAAAGGAATCATGACTCTGACTTTGTCCTGTTCTCTCTGCTTCTGGGGAAGAAGGAATCTTTGCCTGGTACCTGGGAGGCACATATGACTTGTCTGCCCACATCCTGTTCTAGGTGGTCAACTTTGCTGATGAGGCTGAGTATTAATGGTAAAAAAATAGGTGCAGAAGGATCTTACGAGACTTCAGTGGTGTAGCAATAAAATGGCGGATTAAATTTCGTTCATTTATATGTTAGCAACAGTTCACTTACATGTTAACTGTATGTTGACAGAGGAGAGGGAGGGAATAAAATCCAATCTTCATATTTCTGAGCTGACTGTTACTGTCCCGAAGAGAGCTTGATATTATCTCAATGACAGTCCAATGAAAACATCAGCTCAGCAGCAGAAAAAATACCAAACACGAGCATTGTCCATTATTGGGAATGCCATTTTCCCATAATACAAGGCTGTGCTATGCCCAGATGTTGACAGATGCAAACTTGTCTGTGATTCAGTACGGGAGTAGGTGCAAAAAGCTCTAAAAGTAGCATCTGGCTTGGATGCTCTAGATAGGGTTTCCACGGTGCTTGAGCATACCATATGCAAGTTCATAAAGGCACTGCATGTAAGCATTTATCAAGTCGTAAGCATAAGGCTCAAGTGTGTATGGATTTATTGCATAGCTCTGAGTCAGCATAGCAGACTTCTGTCTGCACAACATGGAAAGCAGTGTTTGCCCTTCTGCCCTCCCCGCTCTCCTCGTGTTATTTTGCACCAATCTTTCTCACTGATTTCAACATGACAGTTTGCTATGTGGTCCTGCTTTTCAGAAGTTGTTCCTCTTGTGGTATATGCTCTGTAGACAATTCCACCTGCATTTGTTCCTATCCCTGCCACAGTTTGTTCCTTGTATAGCCTGTTACTTTATTTGGACTTCCTTCTTCTGCTTTACCCTGCCATGTTTATCATTCCTGGATGGGACTTCTTTTAGACACCACAGTATTCACATACAGGCAATTGTTAAACCCTCTGGTATTTGCATTCAGGCTACTGTTGAGCTCTGCAGTCCTGCAGCCTTCCCCCTATATAAGAAAGCATGTAGCAGAGCTTAACAGGCTTTGGAGAAGAACAATGGTGAAAGGGTGGGACAGTTTCTATGCACAGCATGATCATGCAGCTAAGTAAGTTGGTAGCTGTAATGTAACCAAATGCTGCAGTGAAAACGTTGATAGATGGAGGAATTATGGATATAATATAATATATGATGTATATATTATATATGGTTATAATATATTATATGTATTATATATATGGATATAAGATATATATATTATAATATAAACGTTGATAGATGGAGCAAAATTTGTTCAAGTGAAATTTACCGATTCAGAGCAGACACAAGTGTCACCCTCAGTTTTATAAATGCTTTCATGAAAGTTGAGTAGGAGATCTAACACTTTACAGAAGTCTGGTATGTAATTGTTAAACAATTTCACTTTACAGAAGTATTTTGAACTGTCTATGCAAAATTGTATCTTCTTTTTTGCACTGAAGTAGATAAAAAGTTCTGTTTATTTTCCTGTCCTCTACTCCAAGTATTTTACTAGAGAGAGACAGAATTTTAATACTCAAGTGTGGCTATTTATTATAATATTAAATGTATTCCTTTTCTCAGATGGGAAGGTGTGAGGGATAGTTTGGGAGGTGGGACAGAGGGGTGGGGAATTGTGAGAGAAGGTCCTATCATGTATTCATAGATGTGAAGTCCCCCAGTAACTGTCACAAAGAAATGGTATGTTTCCAAGGTGAGGTGGGCATCAATATTTCAGCTACTTTCAAGCCAAGTCCCCCAAATTATTGAGTGCTTTTAAATTCTTCCTGAGTTGTGGGAGCACCATGCTCCAACAACCTGGTCCTGTTTCCTTTGAGAATGGTTACAAAATCCCTACCATTTTATCAGTACCAGATTTAAATGTCTGGATCTTCTTTTCTCAGGTAAACCCATTTTCTACAAAGACCACAGTATTTAAATCTGAGCCTTATTAAGTCATAAGTAAATTTTAGTAGGATCTTATCTCAGATTAAACCTTCTATTTACTGCAGTCGACCTTGTTTCTTTCACATACACTTTCATAGCCTTAGGAAATACCATCAAGGTGTTGTTCTTAAGAAGTCTTCTCCAAGTGGTGAGGTCATCTCACAAAAAGATAATTGAGGGTAAGTTGCATGCTGCATTTTACACAGCCTGCGTTCAAGACACTTGCTGCTCTGTACTGGCATGAAGATCTATTGCCTGACTCCAAAAATGAGTCCAAGTTTTGTCAGATCAATTCTCTGCAGGAAGCTGCTGTTTTCAGCTATTGAGCTGCTTCAACTTGTGTAGTGGCAGTCGTACCTTTTGTCATATAAACACTTCAATGCACATCATCTTTTATTTTGTCATGGTGCAAAGCCAAACAAAAAAATCTGAAGAAGCCAAAAGCTATCTTATACTTGACAGCAGCATATAGTGAACTGTGCTTCCTGAGGGAAGGTTACTAACGGCTCCCTCTTGGTGTGAGGGACAGAGGCTAGCTCTAGTTAGAGTGAGAGCCATTGTAATTAAGCTCTGGTCCACTGTATTTAGAAGGAGTTAGCCCTGAGGGATTCAGAGGAACGTCAAGATACCAAATTTTTCAAGGACTAATAACTTCCTAAAGAATGCCTGGAGTTAGTCTGGGATTTCTTTGGAGGACCTCTTTTCAAGTAGGGAAAGACCATGAAGGGCTTTCTGTCTGGCTGATGCTTGGTTCTGTATTCTCAGTTCACACGCTTAGCGCCATACCTACACTGAGGGCACCTTTCCAACTACCAGAATACCCACAGGCTATAGCAGTGGGACATCTCACATAAATCCATGCTTTGTACCAGTTCAGTAAAACTCTTCCCTGGATTGAAACAGCATATAATAATACGAATACTGTTGTAACGTCTACCAGCAAAATTACGTAGAACAGAGATAGAACCTTCTTATGCTGTTACCTGATGTGTACAGCAATCAGTCTGTTCTTTCTAAGGCATCCTTTCCAATGAGCCTGATGTTGACTGTTGATGGCAGTGTCATGGAGCTCTATGCACGTCGCTGTATGAGCTAACCTCTTTGATAAGATGCAAATGTTACATTGTGATGACATTTATTTAAAAAAATAATTAAATAGTACCTGGCTTTATTGCAGTAAAACCTGTGTTGCACTGGCAACATGTTGGACAAAATTGCCCAATAATGCCCCAAAATACCTATCTTTATAAATTGTTTCTAATTGGCACACGTGAAGAGAAAGAGCATGGTTTCTTCTCCTCACATCATTTGATTCTTCTTTGTCCAGCTTTTAAGATTGCAGTAGATTACCAGAGTTCTGAGCAGTAAAATGTGATGATAGATGTATATGATACTATAGTTGTCCTGTATTGTATTTTTGACCTAAATATTTGAAGAATTTTGTGATTCCAATTACTCTAACAAAGGGAAACAAAGGCACAGAGACAAGTAGCAAGTCAGTAGCAGAACTAAGAATAGATCTCATGCCTGCTGTCAGTTAGTAGTAGTTCAGCATTCATTTCTTCCTGTGATGTGCTTTTTCACAGCCCTGCTTAGACTCCAAGTTCTTCGGTGTTTTTGAACAGAGCTCAGGAGTACAGAAGGAAGAGCCTGAAGTGATTCATGAAGCAGAAGCACAGTAGCTAGAAGATCCTTTCAGTGCTTCTGTGCTTCTTGAGCTTCTTGAGCTTCTGTGCTTCTTGAGCTGACGGTAAAGTCTTCAGTGATAGTGGTGCATGACAAATTCACTGTATTGTATATAGAAGGCATTGCCATGAATTAGTCATGTCTTGATTTGTTTGACCTATGCTGAGTTTAGAGAAGTCAAGACCTTGTTTAAAAAGTCATGATCACTCACTAGCACGAAGGTGTCTGCTTTACATTGCAGTAAGCATTGCCAATCTGTCTTTCAGTGAAGCTGGCTCCTGCACTGCAGTCAAATATACATCTTGTGCTTCTTTTTTAAGTAACATTATTGCTGATGAAAGGTTGTGAGATGAGGACAGGAAAAACTAGGAGAGAGAGTCAGCAATTACCTACTTTGACAGTCTAGAAGAAATGGCAAAATGCATCTTGTGAGATTAAATAGCTCTTTTTGCCCCATCCCCCTTTTTCCTCCACAGTTGTCTTAGTGTATTTCTCTGTCATGCATAGGTTAGGGGTCCTTTATGATGCTCTCGTCTTTATGTGGTTCGTTTTTGGGTTTTTTTATTCCTCTGAGAATCTGCCCTCACGTTTACTGCCTGCTGCTCAGGTAAAGTGGAGGAGTGAGATGTCCTCCACGTGGTCTGGGCTTTTGATGCCTCCTAGGGAACGCTAAAGACAAGCTGGAAGGATGTGTTTGGTTTAGTTTCTGCCACTTGGGCCATACTGGAAAGCTTGATTTACTTTGAACAGTTACTGGATAGAAACAAGATATGGTCTGTGGAGCAGGGAAGGGACTTTTCCATTCTGCTGTAAGGGAGTGTGCAAGCCACAAGGATACAGAAAATCATGGAGTTTTTATGTAGTGACTCTCTAACTGAGCCATGGAGCAGCTTCCAAGGGAGGCAGAGAGATGTGCACCAGGGGCAGCTCCAGTGCAAGCCTCCAGCAGAAGCTTCCCAGCAAAAAGCATGTTTCCCTTTGGGAATCTAGTCCAATACAATTATTATTCCAGCAAATGCAGTGGGTATTATTGCTACAAATGGTGTGTAGGTGCTACTATGAGCACGGCCACTAACAAAGTAGAAAACCAAGAAAACCCACTGCATACCCATATGCAACATCTTAAAATGCTGTGTTTTCATTGTAATTGTGTAAAAATAAGGGTGGGATTTGGTTTGTATTGTCCTGTTTACGCTTTGCACTTTCTATATCTTCATACTCTGGTGTTACATCAAATGTCTATGATTTCATTTCAGTGCAAGGACAGTAGTATATAAAACAACTGTAAGGATCTGCCTACAGTAACCTTCCCGTTCTTCTCTTGCAATAGTAAGTTCTGACCCATCAGTTCTCTTGAAACTGAGAGCATGGCAGTGCTGTGCTTAGCCAAGGACACACATTTTATGGGCATTTTAGTCACTGAAGTTAATTACATCAAGACCCTGTATTACATGTAGTACGTTGCCAAATTTGCCCTGGTTTTGTAAGATGACACAAATTATTTCCATGACAATTTATAGGTGATTCAAAATTCGAGTATAGTCTGATTAGATCTCCGTTAATCAAAGATAGCGGTTATTTTGTTAGAAAATGTTAACATTTATTCAACAGTTTTTACAGAGTGTTTCTACCATCATGTGAGTTCTGCAGGAGTAATTTCATTAATAATTCAATTCAGCTTCATGTACTGCTGCCTTCATTAAAGAAGTTGGCTACTGACAGCACTTGTATTTAATGTCCTGTTAAGCTTGATTGAGATACAAGATTAAGTCCACTTATATCTCCAAGAGGGAAGACAATAAAATTTTCCTGCATTGGTAAGATTACAGCTATAATTAAGCTGCCAATCACCATGTACCAAGCCTACAACTTTTCACTGTAGACTAACGTAAATCTTCAGTCTGAAACAAAATTGGCATAATTTGCCCTGAGAGAACGCTTGAAAGACTGGACCCATTTTTACCAGGTAAAGGCCACCCTAGTTAGTCAATAACAGCAATTTACAAACTGGTCATTCTTTGGGGTGTATTTTGCCAAATGACCTTCAGTACATGTTCTGCACATATGGGATTGTCCTGGTTTTGGCTGGGATAGAGCTAATTTTCCTTCTCAGCTAGAATAGTGCCGTGTTTTGGATTCAGTGTGGGAATTGGTATGAGAAGAATGTTGGTGATATACTGATGGTTTTAGTTGTTGCTGGGAGATCAAAGACATTGAAAACTCAAGTCAGCTGACCCAAACTAGCCAAAGTGATATTCCGTACCATAGGATGTAATGCTCAGTATAGGGGATTTGTCCAGGAGGGGCAGATCGCTGCCCGGGCATCAGTCAGTGAGTGATCAGCAAGTGCATTGTGCATCGCTTGTCTTTTCTTGGGTTTCATCTCTCTTTTCATGATAGTCCTTTTCATTACTACTATTATTACCATTGTTGTTATGATAATATTTTATTTTATTATTAAACTGTTCTTATCTCAACCCATGAGTTTTACTTTTTTTCCCCAATACTCCCCTCCAGTGGATGGGAGAGGAGTGAGCGAGCGGCTGCGTGGTGCTTAGCTGCTGGCTGTGGTTAAACCACGACAAGGATGTATGTACGCACGGAAAGGAGGAGGCAAGTTGAGCTAGCTCGTGTCCCTGCTGAGGCACACTCATGAGCAGCGAGGGAAGTTTATGTTGACATACAAACTTTGTTTGCTTTTACTTGTAAGACTAAGAATAACCACCTAAGATCTGAAAAAAATACATTCTTATTGAATCTTTTTTCCCGTCTCCTTTTCTAAAGAACAGGTATTGTTTAACAAGGGAACACAAATGTTTTACTCTCCCATAATATACTTGATTAGGACTGTTGGTTGATTTACTGTATAGTGCCCATTCTTTGCCCATTCGCTAAGTGGACTGTTAGATCAGTATTGGTGAGTTGAGGAAGCCTCTTATGGCTTCTTTTTTTAGTGAAGAGTTAATTGTTTCAAATCTATGTTTGACTCTTGCTTCCCCTCTTTTCTCTATCGCTGTTTCCCTAATTTGGTTCTCAGTCTACATCTGACATTTCTTCCTTCTTACTGGAGATTCACTTGATCGCTTTAACCCTTTGATCATTATTTTTTCAGAGTCTTTGTCTAGAGTGATGCCGATGCATCTGAGTCACCCTTCTGCTTCTGTCCTTCACTGCACTTTTATTTATTGTGTTTGGAGGCCTTCAATAGCAAATCAAGTATTTCACGTCTGTTGCAGTTCGGGTTAGGATGTAAAATAAATTAAGCTACATCACTCTGTGAAGAATGAAAAATAGTTTATAATTCTAAAGCCATAGAAGATACAGAAGCTTCAGCAAAAAAGGAAGGTAGAGATATTCGTAAATTGGTAATGACCTTGGTCTGTCTGCCAGGGTAATTTTCCTACCTTGGTAATTGAAATGTATTCAAATGAAATTTAAAGGTCATCAAGGATGCAAGTCAAAGACTTAAGCAGCATTGCTGATCAAAACATTAAGTATTGTGTTTGACTTTTATGAATGGCTGAAGGATTCTGCCAAATGGTAAATTTCTCTTATTTAATCAGGCTTCTTTGTTACGACAAACTTTGACTGCAGCTGAGCTCTTCACTTGAGTCCAATGCCTACTGAAACAACTAAAGGATAGACAAAAGTCTTTTATCCACAGTTATCTTGCAGTTCTGCAGTGAAGCGAACATGGACAAATCCCAATTCAAAATAATTCTTCAGGGAGAAATTAGAGGGTCATCTGAGGAGCCTTGACCCATGTGATGGATACGGTGAGCAGGCATGAAGGATGCTAATGCTTGTGTCAGAAAATTTGATCCGAAAAGCAAAACTTTCAAAATCTATACTGGGTGTGCCAGGAGGCATTAAAAACATTTTTTTAAAGAAATTAGTAAGGCAATATATGGTGGCAGAACAACCAGATGTGCATTTAAGACTTCCAAATAGAGTAAAGAACCAATAAAATAGATGTGTATTTTTCTCTTTAAATGTCCCTTTTCCTATGCAAAAATCAGCTGCATTCAGTGACTATGCATAAGTTTTTGAGAAGCTCTTCCATTTCATTCAGAATAGGTAGTTCAGCATGAGGCATTGATTTTTAGTAACAGTTCATTTAGAAGCAGTAGAAAATCCAGCTGAAAATAAAGGGGAAGGGAAGAAGATGAACCATCTGTCCTCTCTATTGGGTATCTTAATTATTGCTAAAGAAATTGGCATTCATCTCCTTGACAAGATCAGGAGTAATACTGCCTTCAGAAATAAAATACTCTATTTCAGCAGGGTGAGCCATATCCCCTGTCCTCCCTACCCCCCCGAAATGGCCATCTTTTGGATCTTCTCCAGCTACTCAGTGTAAATGATGGACACATTGACATCTTCATTTGGGAACATGCTTTCACCAACATACCAAGGGTTGCCAACCTCTAGCTTTCGCAGTCGTAGATAAAATGAAGCCACTCCCAGTCCCATTAACCCCAATCACATTTTTACTGCATCCCCGAACAAAATCATGGCTGTCTTGTTTTCCATGGCTAGTCTTTCTTCTGCCGTATGACCACACCCATCTAAGTGGATCAGATCTAGTAAGATATTTTATTCATCTCAGGTTTTAAAATACATAATTTTCACATTTCTTCCTGCTTCAATGCCGGCTTCACCAATGCCTGGTCAACCCTCTGTAGCTACTGTGCTCTCTTCCTCGGGTATTTCTCTGCTTGTTGATGTTTTAGTTTTAAAATGTGGATATAAGAAAGTGTTGTTTTGACATGCAGTGATTGTAACCAAAGATGTTTGGCCATGGTCTGGGCCTACTTGAGATGTGGCTTTCATTAGTTAGCCCCTAAATTACATTTAATAAGACTAATCTGTATGGCCACCCCATTGCACGTGAACTGTGATCTTTGAAATAAAACAACTCAGATCCAGCTCTGTAATACTGGATCCTCTGAGCTGCTGTGATGGTGCCTACATTAATTAATTATCCTGGTTGTGTGGCTGGTCACGTAAAGAAGGCAGCATGCACCACATGCTGTGGAGGGGTTTGCGGGGATGATTGTTTAGTGGGGACTGTGCATATGGAAATTTGTTCTCATTTATTCCTTTGTGCTATCCTACTTACAAATGGAAATGACTGCTTCATAGCCAGTTCTCATTATCTTTCTCTCCCATGAGATGTGAAATTAGCACTAGGAGAAATCCCATAGTGGTTGGGGCTAAAGACGAGTCTCTGCCCTGGCGGCTGCTTCACCAGGATGGGGGAGCAGGGGAGGTAACAAGGCCAGCAGGACCCTGCCTGTGCCAACATGCCTGAGCCAGGGGCAGAGACAGTCCACAGGCATCAACCAGAGTTGGCCAAGGGGCCAGCAAGGGCTGGGAAAGGCAGTGGTGACAAGACAGGGCTGAGGTGGAGCTGGGAAGTCAAGTCAAGGCCCAGGGTACATAGAGTAGATGTGTAAACAATATACTTTATACAGTTAAATACAGGGGCAATGTGGAGGCCCCTTCCAAGTCTGGTCAGGGCAGTGAGAGCCTGCTGGTGCCCTCATGTCCCCAAGATCCACATAGGGACCATCCATCTTCTGGTGAAGGAGTGGAGCAAATCCACCACTCACTGCCCTTAGGGCTCATGTGGTGTTGCTCACTCTGGGTTTGTAGATCTGACTTCAGTTCATCTGTTCCTGCTTTACATCCACAGAAAACACGATCAAGGCTGTGAATCACTGAAGTGTCACTTCATTGCACTCCTGGGCAAGGAGACAAGAATACAGTTGATATATATAGATGGGTCACTAGTTTCCTCTGAAGAGGTGTACATGTGTGTTGGTTTTGAGCAAGATGTGTGTATTAGTGCTATCAGCAGTCTTGTTAAACATTTCCAGCACTGCTTTTATGACTTTGAATATCAGAGCATGGGTGGGACAGAGGCTGTAACAGCCATGCATCAGGTCATGCTCCCTGCTAATTTTATTGGGCCAGGGAAGCACACGGAAAGATTATATCTCATTGCACCAAGCTGCACTTCGTCAAATAAGACAAATCTAGGCACTAACTTTCTGGCAAGGCCTAGTAATACTGTTTTACTCAGAGTTTGATGTAATGTAAAGAAGGTGGTGGTTGTGAAGGGTTTTTTCCTTCTCGAAAAGAGAATTTGCTGCTAAAGATATATTTTTTTTAAATACTTTTTTTTTTTTTTTTAGACAATCTTTTTGCAGTTGCAGGCTTGTTCCTGTATATGCTCTGCTCCATCCTCCAGATAACTTGCATGCAACAATTACATTTCACGTGATAAGCCATCGGTGTGATGGACATTGTTCATGGTCAACATTTTCTGTTGGCTGATCATCACCTCCAGGCACCACTGTCCTTGCAGGGCTGCTGGCCTTAACTCTGCATCAGCCCTTTTCCTTTGGCGACACGGTGAAAACAAGACACAAGCGGAAGAGGAGTAACTTTATACAACCTGAGACCAGCAGCGTTAGAAATGCCTTAGTCCTGAATCGATTGCTACAGCTGGGTAAGCAATTGCAGGATTGCCTGGTTACCTTATCTATGCACTGCCATCCCTCAAGATGTTTGGATTTCTTTTAAGTGAGAACTTGGTTCAGTGGCCTCGCTTGTAGTGCTGGCTTTATACTGATACAGCAATTACCCTAAATGCAGTGTTCCTCTAAATTACCAATGTGCCCTCAGCCCTCCTCTTACTGCATTAATCTCCAACAGGTAATGTAATCTTCATTACACAGAGCATTTCAGGTACAAGAGCTCTGTGATACAAAGTCACAGTTTGTTTATTGCTAGCATAGCTGGTTGTAATTAGTTGTTAAATTTGTCACACTGCTTTTTTTCTTTTTGCTAATGGTCTGAAGGGACACCACAGCACCACAGAGTTGCTGCAGTGTTCTGGGAACTTAAGCGTCTTTGAGGATGACAAGGAAAAATTGTAGATTAAAAAGTGGGTTGCAGATAGGAAAGGGACTGTGAATAATGCATCTTTTAAAAATTCTTCACATTTAAAAATTAATTATTTTATCATCTTTAAGCATCTTATATTCATGACTATTCCAGGGTACCTTAGCTAGAAATTGGGTTGGGAAAATAAATTATAGTACTTCACCTCTTTACCCAAATGTTTGCTTGCTGGTGATTGATGATACCTGTCTGAATCCCTCATTTAAATCCTCTACTGTTGAGAGTATTTAGCTTTGATTTCTCCAGAGCTCCCTAGTACTAAATGTCTAGAGGAGTTTTGCTGTATGCAAAAAGGCTGACATACAAACCTAAATCCAAGAACCTAATTGGATTGATTCAGAAATCTTCCTGAAATTCAAGCTCTAGTGGAGGGGAAGTTAATTCACTGCTCTGCTCAGCATATCTTTCTATATATAACATGGGTATCTCTCTGCTCAGTAAGTGACATATGCTTACCTCAGGATCCTGCTGGGCAGCAGCAGCGTTCCCAGCTCTTCCTTTGGGACGTTCATGTTCTTCTGGGAAGTTAGATCTTTATTCTCCTGTTTGATCTTGCGGCTGTAATGAAAGGAGGCTTGTGGCTCTGATGTTTTGATTGGCATCTCTAATGCTCTCACTAAATAACTGCAAGCAGAAAATGCCCTAAAATCTTTGCAAATGTTATCTTTCCATAATTGTTCACATTGTATTTAAGGAGGTTGTGCTGGGAATACCTGAGTAGACATTTAATGATAAGGATAGTGCTATCCTTATACATGCCAAGCTAGATATATTACTCTGAAATGTTTTATTTTCATAACACTTTGAAGAGGTAGCTCTTTTGCCTCGCTTCCAGATAAAGATGCATCTTTATTTACAGTAATGCTTTTGACAGCTTTTGCCTCTTTTCTAGAAATGAACAAACATTGAGATTTCATATTTTGTAGGCTTTAATTTCATATTAACTGTGTGTAGCTCTCAACTAAAGACCTGGGAGGAAAAGGAAGGCTGCTTCAGCTTTACAGACTCACCCTTTCTTCATCTGAAAACTAAAGCTGTTTGTTTGGTTTTCTTCTCCTTTCCTATTAGCAGTTGTAGCAGGAGGATCCTGCCAGGCAGTTTTAAGAAGCCTTCTTTACTGTTAATTCAAATTCAGTGGTAGCATGAATATGTTTCCTTTGATTTTAGTTGCATTACTCCAGAGCCAATTTGATACGCATGAGACCAGGATTACTGCCTAAAATTTTAGACTTTTTTACACTGACTAGCTCTGCTGGAAGAATTATTAGAGGGTGAAGCTTTATTTTAAAATGTGAAGCAGGAGGCATAAGTGCTATGATTCTTTTGTGCTTTATACACTGCGTAGAAGTAAAAATACTTAAGGTAGAATTATTGTCAGACAATGCCACAAAAAAACCCCAAGGAGGATAGAGTGAAGTTACCAGCATCACCCTGCTCACATCATATATACAAGGGAAATAATGCTTCTGACCTACGTTGTAAAGCATGTGGACAGCTGCTAATGTCATAGTTAGGTAGCATTAATTGAATTTTTGGCTCCAAAGATGAAATGGAGAATCCATGCCGGCAGGCATGTCCTGTATGGACACCTGAATCCATGGAGCGTTCACCAGCTTTTGTAAATAAAACAGTAGGGTTTTTTTCTTTCATGTACATACTTAACATGATGCGAATAGTTTTGGCATCATCACTGATTGTGTCAATGGGTGCTAGAGGTTAGGCCCATCTTTTGAGCTCTATCTATGAAACTATTTATTTGCAGCTTATCTAATTAATTGGGAAAAGTATGTTCAGCATCCTTAGTCCTGACATAGGTTGAATAGATTTCTTGTTGTTTGAGAAAGTCCTTGTCAGCATGCAACTTTTGTCAGTGCTGTCAAGCATAAAAGTAAAAGGATTTTAGATATGGTAAAGTGTAGTTCCATGCACAGTGAGAACACAGAAAAGCCATGATTTTTGTAACCTCTATCTGCCAAGTAATACCTGTTTGCGTTATGAGAATACTAAGAGACTATGGCTTTCTGCTCTCAGTAATGCTGATCCAGGGTGAGTTGCAGTCATCCTGCACTGGAGGTGATGGTCTTGGACTGTTATCCATCCATTTTTTATTTTTCTCAGTAGTGATAAGTACTCCTTGGAAAGCCACAGATGTAAGCTTTCTCCAGGATGGTATAATTTAAAATTCGTCTAAGTAGACTACTATGTTATACATTTGTTAATGTCTTTAGCTAGAAACTACTTCATGTCTACTGAAGAGGAAGCTTTTGCTGTTACTGCCAGCGTACCTGGCTGAGGTTCAGGTCTAGACCTGGCAGCTAAGGATGTTGTCCTTTTCAGTCTTGTTTCCAGATGCTGCATGGGACAGCTTCTGAGTTGTCCTTACAGCACTTCCCTGGTTTTCCTTTTAAATACCTCCTATTGTACTGAAATGCTTTTTCTAAATATTTGGACCTTACCCATACTTGAAGCTTAGGTATCATCAACACCTGGAAACCTATAGCAATAAGTAAGGTCAGGCTGCAGTCTCCCAGGCTAGTTTCCCTTGGCTGAGCCTCTCTGCTGCTCTGTTCCCTAGCTACACACTGGATGGAGGTAAAATATGTGAGAGCTGATTGTTGGGGGCTAATAATAGGATGAAGTGGCATCTTGAATACACAGACCCTATGAATCCGTGTGCTGCTTTACATGGGGTGGGAGGATGGAGATGCCCAGCTGGGACTTCAAGGGCTGTGTGCTGGCAGAATTTATTCCCTGTCCTTCACCATGGCACTGTTGTACTCTGCCTTCCCAGAGTCCAGAGAGGAGCAGCATGTGCAATGTGGAGGCTGAAAGCAGAAGCAAAACAAAAAAACTCAAACCCTGTCATGGCTTAGGTTAGGGCTTTACTTGCCATATTTATTCTTTTGCAAGTGAATTCACTCTCCTCTATGTACTGCATCTTACCTCACCATCCTTCCAGTTATCCCTGACTGCTTAGCTGGAGACGATTTGATAACCATGGTTTGAGTGCTCCCACGCAACAGCCAAGAAGCCAGTGAAATTCTCTGCATCAGCTCTTTTTTCCAAGCCCATTTCTCAGCAGCAGAAGTTTAAGTATCAGTAGCTGAACTAGAAGCATGCAAAAATAAAATGCTTATTAGTAAAAGCTCCCACACAAGGATACAGGCTGTTCACAGGCAGTAATGCCTAAGTTAGCCATTAATTTAGAAAAGCACCACAGTTGAATTTAAGCACTTGAATAATACAAACAACTAGCCTCTTGATTTTATGGGTTAAACCCAGGAACTGGGAGGCCTACTAAGCCTTTAGGCTAAGATTTCAAGAATTTAAAAATCTGCTGGATTTGAGGAGGAGGAGCTACAGCGAATAATGCACGTACTTGACCTATCCTCAACTATTGATAATTAAAAAGAGATGGAAAAGAAATGATCACCAATGCAAGGACATTAGGAAGAATTTAAATAATTAGAAGAATGCTTCCCTGACCAAAGTTAGGACAGCACTCAGTGCACAAAGAAGAAGTCTTTGTAATAGCACTGCTCAAGAAAATACAGACTGGTGAGAAACTGCATTTCTAATCTAATTCTCCAGGTGGTATAGAGCTTGCAGAGCAGTGGGAGGACAAACTGGGGGAAAAAAAATTTGTGTTTCGATCACTGCCTACTCTTGTCAACTCAAGCAAAGTATACAGAGATCAGTGGAGATGGGGCAGGTATGATTGGGATGGGGTACAGCTGGGTGATTTAGATACATTAATAAATTTTCTGATGATCTAATTATGTTGCTCTACCTACAGTATAACAATGCAGATATGCTGCAGCCACACAAGAGGGGAATCACATGTCTTCATTTAATATTTTACATGATTATTCTTCTCTGCTTTTGGTCCTACTACATGACACTGCAGTAAGTTTACTTCATCACGGAGAGGATATAATTCAACATATATAAGAGCTTTTCCCAGCTTCCTGACAGCTCTGCTTTCATCTTCCCATCTCTAAATTTTGTTCCTGGGATGAGCTGTAACACAGAAATGCTTAAGGCAATGTTGTCAGCCACTAATAAACCACTCCAGAGCTTGCTAAGGGTAAGTCTAGCAATCTGAGGCAATGACAGGATTTGATTAGAAACTGAAGAAGTGGGTGATGGAGAGCTATATAGAGATATATAAAAATATGAAAGCTAACTTTACTGAATTCCAAATAGGTCTAATACTTCTGTAATTGCTTCTGGTGTTGGTTGGTTTTTTTTGTTTACACCTGCTATAACCTACACATACTATTATATGTTCTGGTTTCATAGAGATTTCTTAAATGTTTGGCTTTACTTAATGAACAGTAAAATTACTTAAGCTAGAAAATAAAGGCTGTGCTTGACTCTTCTTCATATGATAATTGAAAATACACAGGTTCCTGTCTGGATCAGGTTTGAGTGAGTAAAGGGAGGCAGATAGAAAGGAATTGCCATCTAAAGGTACTTTAAAGAAGTTTGTAGGAGCCCCCTTTCTATACAGGGTAATTTTGCTATGTATCATCTGAATGCTGTATTTTGAAGGGTGTGATATTTCTGAAGGATATTTGGGTCCTTATAACTTCTAAAACCAAGATTTCTAAAACCAAGATTTGAAAACTATAATTTCTTTTGTATTCTGCTTTGGTATCTTCAGAAGAGGAATGAACTTGAGGAGAAACAGAAGCCCCTTCTGTTTCTCTTTATTGGAACACTGCACTTGGTCTATTGGAAAAAAAGACACTATCCGTGAAAAGATAGTACAGCACATGTTAGATTTCTGTTCAGCTGTGCACATGCAGTGCACACTGCATAATGGAGTGTTACGCAGACCCAGCATTAAGTAGGGATGCGTATATCATGTCTGCGTGTACAGAGCAGCTGGAAAACTTGATGTACAACACATGGAACAATTTTGTATAAACCAATTAGATGACCTCTAATGTGCTTTATAGTTATCCAGTCCCACAGCTGCATGCCGAATGCCAACGCAGCTGAAAATACATAGTGTTTGTTATACATGCTGTTGGACGTGCCCTGCCATAATGGTCAGCAGGGGTCCACAGGGACGTGACAAACAGACCTGAAATGAAAATTGAATTGAAAAATTCAGAGTTTATCCTCTGCCTCAAATGCTGGGCTAGATAATGGGTTTCTTTCGACTGATATTGGTTTTTAATGTGTTATTTTTCTTGAAAATGTAGCAGTTTTACTGATCTTGTGAGGTTCTTAGTAATTGCAGGCAAGAGAGTTCTTGGCCTCAAATGCTAGTTTGCTTTGGCTTTTTATTCTGCTTGACAGATTAGTGCCTGTTCCTCCTCCTCCTCCCCCCAGTTGTGTCTCCTTAATTCCAGCTTACAGAGGAGAGGCTTCAGTGTCTTGTGAAGTTTTGTTTAAGGATAAATTTTCCTGAGTTTGTAACATATCAAAATGCAGTTTTAAACCAGCAAGACTACAGGACAGTAGATCATGTGTATCGTGTGTGCAAAAGAGGCCTCCTGCCTGGTTGGGACTGGAGGCTTCCCTGGGAGGAGGTTGTGTGACATAAAGTGCTGCCGTTACCCGCTGCAGAATTCAAAGTGCTCTTCCCAAAGGAGTTTGCGTTTGATTTTTGTGGAGCAGCATATCTGTAAAAGCAGATAATTTGGTCAGGATTCCATTAATGTTTCTTACCCAGCATTCCTTTGTTAAAAGGAAAGTCTAGCTGTCTTAAATATTGCTGGATTTACAAATAGCATATGTTAATAAATATTAGTTCATCTTTTCACCAAAAGAAAAGTTATAAAAAACTGAGTTGAAACTTGGCCTTGAAGCCTACAATCAAATTACTGAAGACAGTCAAGAAATTCTAAGATTTAAGGTGGTATGTGACATGTTTTTGAGTAGACAACTCAGTTCCTAAGAGCTTAGTGCTTGATTTTACCTTAGTAGTGTTTCTAAGAGTACATTTTATGTATGTGACTTTGTAGAGAGATACTTATCTAAAACATAGGCACTTACCCTTGCAACCAGAGTTTGGAGAATGGTATAGCATAGGTGAGGATGCAGTGGTTTGGGGTGATAAGTTAAAGACTAAGGAGCCATCAGAAAGAAGAGCTCCTTAAATGGTGTTTGTGAGTAAGAGCAGAATGGGAGTCAGCAAAAGGCCTGAGGGAAGAACCTACTTTAGGTTGCTGGCCTAAGGCAAAAAGGGGGATTTCCTTGGAACTGTGGATCTGAGACCATCAGTACTATTTGGTTGTTTGGGTTTACAAAGAGGAACTGTTTAAGTAAGTAAAAGGCCCCTGTGAACCTACCTTGCGAGAGAACAGCTTATGCTGCTGTTTGATAATAGAGTTCTCATACAAGGACAAACACAGGTCATTTTACAGGCTAGGCAGGATTTGAAATTGCATCCTTGCTGGATTAGAGTTACTCGATGTGTCCTTCCCTACAACATCACTTTCCTGTAGACCAAGTTCTTCAGTCTTCTCAACAAATTTATTTTATATCCAATCCTAAAATGGGTGATGAGTGAAAACAGTTAAAGATCCCCTGCTTGCTTCAGGCTGTCCTTGCGCTTTGTCTTCTCCCTTCCTTTTCATCTTAATTAGATCAGGAGGAGGTAATCTGCTGAATGCAACCCCTGGCACTTGTTACTGTACAGGAGAGACTCCCCACGTTCCAGGAGGACTACCACAAACCTGCTTATAGTGGCATGAGAGCCCCATGAACCCAGGGCATGGGCACTATGGATGAGTCTTGTCATAAATCTAAGGCATCTAGGAAAGATTTCCAGTGCACAGATATGTATTTTGACAAGATCTCTTGTATACTGGTTGGGGATGACAAGCAAATCAGACTAAAGACTACTGTTGGCATATTTTCTGTGTGCCAGAGCTTTAAAGTATTATGTATCTATCAAGATTTCCAAAAGTGTCATTTAATTAAAAAAAAAAAAGTCATTCTAGACTAGTCCTTTTTTAACTTTCAGGCTCTGTTTGTATAAGAGCAGCCACCACAATATTGCTATCAGAAGAGTGTGTTTTTATTACACCTATTGACATACTTTCATGTGCAATTTTATCAGAGACAAAGCACAACTGGGCTTTAGCTTGCTACTGAAGGTGAAACTCAATCTACAGTAGCCTAATTTCACTGAAGAAAAAAATACTATTTTATTGTTAAAAGTCCCTTTGGAAATACCTCAGCAGTTTTGTTTTACGAAACAAATAATTAAACAAAAAGTATAATTTCGCTATATGGTGTTGTGAGTACAAGTGATTAATATTTCTAAATGTCCCCATGAAAAATTACTCAGGTTACAAGACTATTTCACCGCAAAACAAGGCCAGAACAATTAGAGATTCATGAAGCAAACACACAGCCCTTCACTGTTAATCTAGGACTGAACTGGACATTAGCACAGCCTCCAGACTGGCATTGGCTTGAAGCCTGGACAAAGCCAACCTGCAAAATACCTTGTAAACATACCTTCAGAAAGAGCTCTTCCGGAGCATCATGCTGTGGAGAGGTTACACCTTCTCTCCATCCCTTCTCCAGGCCAATGGAGAATATAATTTCTGCCAGCAGGTTCCTTCAGACCAGTGTCTTCTCCGAGAGGGAGCACTGAAGCCCTTCTTTCAGAAGCAGCTGCTGGTAGTTTGAGGACAGCATGCAGAAAACCAGTCATACACATAACCAAAATTCTTATGTCAAACACAGCACCAAAAAAAGCCATCAAAAAAACCCCTCAAAACACCTTCCTCCCTGTTCCTTTCCCCCGGACAAAACACATTGAAAACATTAAGGTCTAGTGCTGAGTATTTCAAATTATAAACTCTAAATTTCATAAATTCTAAAGGAGGAGTAGGATGGAGAACAGAGGTGCCAGGAAACGTATCAAGGAAAGCAAAATAATTTACCTGATTCAGAAGTGTACAGATTTTTCAAGTGATCTACAGCTCCACTGGAAAGCAACAAGCCTTTTAGCTTGTGACGTCCTGCTTATTGCTTGTAGCAGTTCAAGTGAAAAGATGGTGGCTTTCACTGGAAAGAATTTGCAGTAATAATGAAACATCTTATTTCCCCTGCAAAAGTTTTGTATATTGGAGGAGTTAGTCTTTTTAGTTAAAAAATAATCTAGCAAGAACACATCAGGCAAATAGGGCTGTCTGTTCTGCACTGGCACAATGGAGTGCTGACCCCGTTAGCTGTTACAGAGCTGTAGAGTGCATACATCAGTTTTTACACCCAGCTGCAGGGTATCCAAAACAGCCTTAATCAGAGGTTTCCCCAGACTCTTTTTGCAGAACAGATTTGTTCTGAGTTTTAATAACCTGCATTGTGGCTATGCATCCCTTTGTGCTTGGGAAGCACCATAGCCAGCTTAAAGTGTCAGGGTTCACTCAGAGATGTGCTTGACAGACAAACCCGCTACAAAGGAGAGGATTGAAACAGACCTCTTTAATTCGGCAAGTATTGTTTGGAGGTGCAGAGCAGGAATAAACCTGGTTCAGTTCCCTGAAAATGGAAAAGATTGGGGATGCAGAGGGTCAGACATCCCTGAAGCGTAGACAATCCAGATTTCCTCTCTCAAATTATGTGGGTTGGCTCTACTTACTTATGAGACTGAATAGCTAATAAAATTAATTAGAAGCATCATAGTTTGGTCATCCCAAGAGCATTTCTACTTGAAATAGTCATTAATTATTCTGACTAGGATTGTCTGTCTTTCTATTTATAGGCTGGCCATGGGCGACACTGACTGTTCTCGGGTTCCTGTACTGCTATTCTCACGTTGGAATTGAATGGGAGCAAACGTATGCTGTGAAGTAGGAATGACGCAAAACAGTGATTTTTAAGACACGTTGATGGCTTTTCTGCACTAGATATCCTGTCTGCAGAAGGATGTACGAGGCCAAGTCTTTGGTAATGTGTTAAAAACAAAAGCTCATTTAATCGATTCTGGATTGTAAATGCAGGAATTGAACCAGAAACACCGATGGGCTACAGCCAAAGGTGAGGAGAAATCATGAAGCGTTTTGAATTATGGTATTTTTATAAAACAGCATCTCTGTGACTACATACATTGGAAACATGCATCTTAGAATAGGTATTTCATAGACGTTGAAAATTGGTTTAGTTTCTTCCAGTGTTTTGTTGCCTATTTTGAAGAAAAAAAATTTTCCTACCTTGCAGAATTCAAAAAGCCCAATCTCTCACAGCCTCTGTCCAGGGGCACGCAGGGCTGTGCCCTGCACTTACGCTGCTCCATGAAGGGCATGATGCTCATCAGTTCTTCTTGATTGCTTTCTCCTATAAGTTAGAACATTTTTTGCTATTCTCACTGACTGCAGTAGTTCAGCCTTAAGCTACTTTTCTACCTACTGCAGCAAAGTCTGCTTTTTCTCTTTAATGTCTTAATGTAAAATTTTGCCTTTAAAACAACCCCCCTTTTTTCTTAGTCATGGAATGGTTTTATTTGTTGCTTTAAAAAGAGGGAGTAGGGAGGCAGGTATTTTCTCAAGGAACAGCATTTCTTTTCAACAAAATATGACCTCACAGCTCCTTGTGCTTTAAGTGCTCTTTGCCTTATGTTAGAGCTAGAGCATGTAATATTACCTGTATTATGGGGAGAATCCCACCTTCTAGGGAACCATTCAGTCGGTCTCTTGTATTTTTCTGTTATGAAAGGAGATAACCCAGGTCTGGCTTAATGGTAAATCTGTTCAGTGGCCGTCATTCTCTTGTGTCCACGCAATCAGCTCCTGCAATATTAGACACCCTGGGAGTAGCATTTCAACACCTTTAAAAAAAATAGAATGGTCCAATGCAGTGGCACCAACTTAGCTAGATCTCCACATCCCAAATTAGCCAGAGCTCCATGTCCTATGTCCACAGCCAGACCTGTTACAGCAACATCTTTGCCAAAAGACTGGGCTGCCTAGAGCTGGGAAGGTCCTGCCTGCCTGCAAGTGTGGACGCTGCAGGAGTGCTTCAGCACATGCTGTTTTCTGAGGGAAGGGGAGACCCTAATCTCATCTGGCACAAGGGGTGTCTGCCAAGCTGTTATTTTTTTAAACAGATACTGAAAAGCAGTCAGAAGACCTTTATTCTTCCTGAAGTTAGACACTCCCCCTAGGACTGGTGGAAGATCTCCTGTCAAAAATTGTTCCGCACCCCCAGCAGCCATTTCTGCCTGTTGGGAGGCACAGTTAGCATCCTGCTGGCCATCACTCCTGCAGCTTCAGCCAAGTCTTATATAGTTTATCCCTTCACCAAGAAATTGAGATAGCTCTTCAACAAGAAGTTGAGCCAAGATATGCTTCCGCTTAGTGGCTGCATTTCTGATGTCTCTACTGCTCAGAAGCATGGCAGCCTTCTTTTGCCCCTTCATTTATTCCTGAAGAAATAAGGGCAGAGGCTTCAGCTCTTTATCCCTCTGGAGACTAAGCTGTTTCAAAGCAGAAGCTCCAGCCCTTTATGCTTAGGGAAAGACTTTTCCCCCTCATGCGTAGGCCATGATTTTCCCTGTAAGTCATTTCTAGGAGATACCATGGACTGTTGAAAATAAGACTTACTTCGAATGCTGCCCGGCCAGAGACGTGGCCCTCCTGATTGACTTGTGAGGATTGCAGGGATTCTGTCAGCCTCTGAATTTACTAAAAGGATTTGAGATTGGCCTCCATTTTGGAGGATAACTTGGCTAACAGCAAGGACTTTCTCCAAATTAACTCAAACTTTGTAATTAAGTGGAATTAGCATTAGTCATGAGTCTGTTCTTCAGTCTTATCGATTACCACTATTACATTAAATAAGGGGTTACTAAGTTATTAGATTCTAATTTGTATGCATGTAAAACTTCCTACTCCAATGTGGAAATGACCTTGAAGGTCATCTAGAGTATGCTTATTTCTGAAATAAAATTGTTTGGATTTTTTTTTTTAATGCTTTTTACATGTTTGATATTTTTGTATCTTTTCTGTTTCTGTAAATAAAGCTGAAAATGACTGTTGGCTTGAGAACTGTGTTTTAGAAAGCTACAGTTTGGTGTAAGAAAAATAAGTGCTCCACCACTGTGAAGAAACACTGCTATGCAGTGGAAGCGTGCAGGGTAGATGTGTTGCAGACTGGTCACTTCTATCCCTCTGTGCAGCACATGGAACATGATTTCCCTTGTGGCATCAGTTTAAAAAGAAATACACCTTTTGTAGATCAGTTAAGGCGAGACTTCAGCATGTGAAGCTTCTGAGAATGGTCACCAAGAGTAGTATGCAAGTAAAACGGTGCTTCCCTTCTTGCTACCTTGGTCTAGAGTCAGAAGTATGAAGTGTGCTCACACAATTTAAGAAATAGATATTTCTTATATAGTTTAAATACATATTGTATGAGAAATAAATAGATTTCCTTCCCTTTCAGTCTTTACAGAGGAATAACCAACTAATAATACATATATATTTAATGAACAAGCCTAGTCACAAAGTTTCTGCTCCATCCTGCTTATAGACCACCAGTAGGCAAGGCATGGGGCACACCTGGTCAGGCACACTGCTCTATTAAGAGCCCAGGCTGTGCCTGAAGCACTGTAAATGTATGTAGTCAGTTGTGTGCTCAGCTTGGAGGCATGGTCCTGAGAATTGACTCTTCATCGTCATGTGGCACCTGATGCAATTGTGCAGTAGCCAGAAGTGCCATCCTCCAAGCAAGTCCTATGTGATAGTTCTACAGAGGTGGGAGTTTGCAGGGACCTGGAAGAGACTGAAGTAGACACTCCTCTTATCAAAAGGAAAAAAATAGATGAGAGGAGGGCGAAGAAATAAACTTCCAAACACAAAGGAAAAGCTAGTTAAGGGACCTAAGAAACAGTTGACAAAGAAATTGCTGAAGAAAGACATGGGCCATTTTGAACCAAAGGGGAGGCATTTCTAGGCTGCTGGGGAAGGTGTGAGGCCACTACTGCTGATAGACCCTAGAAGTCACAGGAGTGTGGTGACCAAAAAAAAGCCTGAGGTGGTGGCTCTGAAACTGAGCTGGATAGACAAGTGACGGCTACTAACAAAACTCTCTCAGCCCTCATTATTGCTGGGGACAGTAAGATCATGCTAAGTCGCTCTTTCTGTAATTCTGCCTTGATTAGCAGGCGAGTGAGGCTTTGCTTGCGTATCTCTTTCACATCTGAGAGCTAAAAGCAGCTTAGATGGAATAACCAGCTTACCACAGGTCAGAAGAAAAAACAGCTTAACTATGAAAACCTGCAGCAATTTTGTTATTAATCATAGCAAATAACACAGGGCCTGTCCTTTCTCTTTCCTACCTGCTTAATTTCCTCCATCGCTGCTAACCCTTGAGCTGGTTGCAGCTCGCACTTGCTAAAGGGAGGCTCGACTTCCTCAGGCATGCTGGCATGATTTTTGTCAAGGAGCTCTGAAGAGCGAGGAGATTGTTATGCATGGTCTGTCACAGCTTGCCCTGCCTGTGCTCTACAGTCTCCCCCCGCTTGCCCGTTATTGCTCTGCAAAATAACTCTCTCAGCAGACAGCCATTTGTTAGTCAAGGCATATATTTTAATCCTGCTGAAATACTCCTTGCAGCAAAGCCTGTGAAGAACTCTGAGGCTGTAACCCCTTTGACAAATCAGAGGAAATCTGCATTACAATAGATTGTTTCCTGTATTAAGAGACATCTAAGAGTGGACCTCTCCAGTGGGCATCTTTGCCGAGCCCCTGCAGACATGGGTGTGCAGGGGTGTTCTGTGCACATGCACCAAATTCAGCAGTTTCACCAGCCACTGCTTGTGGAGTGGTTCCTCCACTAGTTGCATGTAACATGAAGAGAAGATGAAGACAACAATTTTAGTCGAGATTTCCACTTCCAACAAATGCTGTCATGTCAAGCCCAGGTTCTGCCAGAGCATCTGAGAATGAGACGAGTCCCAGCTGTTTGTGGCACATGGTCGCCTACACCTGAGTTTACTGCAGATGGAGCAACTCAGCTCAGGCATCCCAAGCCTAAGGGGCAAACACTGCCAGCTCCAAGCTTAAGAGATTTTCAGGGAATGCCACCCATCTGCAGGAGGCAAGGAAAAGAAAATGTCTAAGAGATCTGACCCATAAACTTTAGTCACTGCGCAAGAGACTGAGCTGAAGAGTGGCAAGGCATGACCTTCCAACAGCTTCTGTGCGTCTCCATTCAGGGTAGCTCCCACAAGCTTTAGCAGAAGTCCTCCAGCCTCATGTCAGCATCACTGGCCTTGGAAACTACTGCTCTGAGAGGAAACAGGCACATGCATTCTGTACCCAACAGACAATGGCAGGATGAAAAATACACAGCAGCGTTACTCAGGGGAATCAAACATACTTAGAGATACTCAAAAAACCTCCTTATTCCTTACGCTGGGAGTCACAAAGGTCTGGGTGAGAGCAAGTTAAGCTGACATCAGTATTTAACAGGCAATTTTTGATCACAAGCTGGGCTGCACCACCTTTCATCATCTCTAGGGCCAGTTTGGCCTAAGTGTAAATAACCTTATGTACCTGCATACCAGTGTCTTTCAGAAATGTGTCACATGAAATGGGCCACCTGTGGCATGCAGCTTCCCCAGCAATGGCCAGACTGCGGGTAACAGAAGTGCATCAGTATCCACAGGGGTTTAAGAAAAACTTTACATATGGTTGGGCAGCTGAGGTCAATCACTGCTGACAAGCGCATCAGCCAACCACTGAAAAATTAAAGTTTAACTGAAGAAATAATACAGAAATGGAACTTCAGTTATGACCTGTGAAGTTTAAATTGTATTAGCACTCCCTCTAGAGCTGATCTTTCTTGACAAAATTAATTAATTTTTATGGACCGCAGGACTTCCATCCCTGCACTAGTGCATTTGAGTTTCTTAAATTAGGTGGCAAAAATAGACCAACTGGAAATGCTATTAGAAGACCAGAAACTTCTACACTGTTGGTAAATTAATTTAAAAGGCAGGTCCTAGGGCATAATAGATCCGGTGGATTTTTTTCAGACCACTGCTGGAAGGGTTAAGGTTGTTTTAAGCAATCAGGTGCATGGGAGAATAACCTTATAGTAAACCAAATTGCAGAGATAAAAATAAGCATTTATGAGGCAGTTCTTTAAATTCTATTACTGGTAATTTATAGTTATGGGTTTCTTTATTCATATGGTGGTAGTTTTGTGCTGAGGTGGTAGTTTATGATGGAATTATAGGCTAATAATATGCATTTGGTCACCTCTCCGCTCCAAGCTACTTCAGTGATCTCATAGCTGCCTTCCCCCAGCTCTTGGCACCCTGCCCCAAGGCCACACTTTGATCAGGTTCAGTTCTCATGAAGGTGCTGCAACTACTACCTTATTGGCCTAGGTCCTGTCTTGGCAAACATCTGCCCAGGACCAGGCTGCCTAATGAGCAAGCTCAGCACTTGCCCAGCCCCACTGCTGCCTGCTGGGACCTCCAGCCTAGGCAGAGCCATGACCTGGGGAGGTAAATAACTCCCCTCTGGAACTCTCCCCACATGTGCCCTTAAGCTGGGCTCCACACTAAAACAGCAGCATCAGCACTCAGCCCACCCTAGTTACTTATTCTCAGGTTTCCTTAGCCTGATCAACTCCTTCCAAACATCCCGTGTTAAAGAGAGCTATAAAAGGTCCTCAGTCTCTGAAGACATCCTACTTGCATTGAATGGTTATGCCAATAACAACTGCAAGTTTAGGATAAGCTCTGACTTAGTATAAACGTTAATGACAAACGTGCGTGACAATCATGCAAAATACAATTGTGTGCTGCTGCTGGAGTACTTGGAGGCTACAAGTTGCTTATTACTCAATGCTGGTTGAGGAAACAACTGTTTAAGTAAAATGGCATTTTCATAATAATGTTTCCAAGCTAAGGCTTTAAAACTTTAGGGCTGCTGGCAGTAATCCAAGGGTACCCTATGACACTGGCAGAGACAACCTAGGCAGGTTGAAGTATCTCACAGCTCCTTCCAGAAGGCAGCCACACTCCACTAATGAAACTACAGGAGCTTCTTGGCAGCCAGTAACTCAGAGTGCTACAGCCCTTTATAACCTCCAGCTTAATGAGCTTCCTGGGCAGTCAGTCCCATTTGCTCTTGTGCCAGTCTTGTGCTTTCATTTAGCCACTCCTGCTCCCTCCCTGCTGTCTGGTCCCTTGGTGGGTTTGCAGTCTGCACTCGCCTTCTGACCCTTTGTTTTGCTAGGCTTTTCTCAGGTGCTTTCCTGAGACACAGCTAGGTTTCCTTCATAACTGATTTTCTTGGACAAAGGAAATGCAGCAGATCTAACCCACCAGGACAGGTATCTGAGGCTGTACTTTGGCTACATTGCATGCTTCTTCCAGTTACTGCCATGACCTTAGATGTTTCTCCCAACACCTGATCTGCCACTGAGGTCAGTGCAACCAGCCCACAGCTTCTCAGCATGCCTGACTAAAGCTGCTTTATTTGCTGCTCCCAAATGAGAAGGGCCCACCCCCATCTCACAGAGCTATTTACAGTTCTTGTTGCCAGAACTGTAGTGCCATGCTGTAGTTCATGCACAGTTTCTGCACGCTTTGCTAAAAGGTGCTTTTTTCAATTTCGCTTTCAGCTGAACTGTTTTAGCTCCTGTTTCTGTCTCCACACGTCTCATTGCCAGGTTGGATATGACTGCATGTGCAGTGTTATCATCCTAAAGGAAAACCAAAACAAATACTTCATTTTAACTTGGGGCTACATAAGGATTAACTTCACGCTCTTTCCTATCCTCATGCCACAGCTGAGACCATTCAATAAACTTTCCTTTTATCATTAGTTCTTCTTAAAAATCCCTTCTGCTTAACTGTAAAACTCACCAAAAAAGATTGCCGGAGAGGTTTGAAAGCAATCTGCATTTCCCTTCGCTGCGAGCCACAGCTTGCAGGGAACCATTTCATGTTCAGCTGTCTTGGTCCTATTGCCGAGCACGCAGTAGCTCCCAGGCTTAATACAGCACTCGGTGTGCTACTGCTGCTTAGCATTCCCCTGCAGTGGTAACCCCTGCTGAAGAAGAACCCATAGTCTCCTTTTATAAACAAATCCACAAGTGCAATATAAACTCCAGCACAGTTTCTTTCTTCCAGAGTTGGGTATTTCAGCTAGGAGAATGAAGATGTGGAGGCAAATACTCGGACCAAAGCACATCCCTCTCAGATTTGCACATACGAGCTGCAGTGACTTTTGCAGGGGCTACATGTCCCCCAGGCAGGGATTAACAGCAAAGCTGTGCCTTTGCCTCATTCCACATCCGCCGTAACAGAAACATGTTCAAGGAAAACTATACAAGTTAACAAGGCTTAAAAAAAAATGCCCAAAACAACAACAATAGAAGAAACACCGCGTAGAACAACATAAGTCATCTCAAAAGCAAACTCTTGCAGGCTGCTCACACACTCCTGCCTCCACCAGTACCAGGTGGGAATTTTTGAATCATTCAGGTTGGAAGAGACCTTCAAGATCATCAAGTCCAGCTGTTAATCCAGCACTGCCAGGTCACCACTAAACCACGTCCCTAAGTGCCACATCTTTTAAATCCCTCTAGGGACAGTAACTCCACCACTTCCCTGGACAGCCTGTTCCAGTGCTTTACAACCCTTTCTGTAAAGAAATTTTTCCTAACATCTAATCTGGCACAACTTGAGGCCATTTCTTCTTGATACACGGGAGAACAGACAGACCCCCACCTCACTACAGCCTCCTTTCAGGTACTCACAGGGAGTGTTAAGGTCTCCCCATGAGCCTCCTTTTCTCCAGGAGGAGAGGTCAGGTCCCCCAGCTGCTCCTCTTAAGACTTGTTCTCTAGACCCTTCACCAGCTTTGTTTCCCTTCTTTGGGCATGCTCCAGCATCTCAATGTCTTTCCTATATTTAGGGGCGCAAAACCAAACACAGGGATGGGGAGAAAGGTTGAGTCAGCCATGATGGATGAACCTAACAAAGTTACGCTTGTTTTAAACCTACACCTGTGCCTTGGGGCAGCTTAAATTTGAACTCAGCTGTGCTACATGAGGGCTTGAACTTAATTAGGAAGGAGGAGGGAACAGGAATGGAAGAGGAAAGGGGAAAAAAAAAAAGAAACAACCAAAAGACAAGGCTTGAGCATGTGTACTTTGCAGATATGGCTGTGCACAAGCGTCTTCGTATCTGCTTCTGACAGACATGCTAGGAGTTCAGTTACTCTAAATGCTGCCTTTGGATCTCTCACAGGTTTTTATTCATTCTGCCTTTCAAGAACAGGACAGGTTATTCCCCCCCCCAGCTTCCACGTACCGTCACTGAGGTTGTGGTGAATTAGAATGAAAGACACAAAAATACAATCTTCTAGGTGAAAAATATTTGTACTTGCTGATATTCCTCATAAGCTATACGCCTGTTGCAATTAAACCCCTCCCACCACTGGCAGTAATAAATGCCATAGCAACATCCTGTCCTTCCCAGCATTTTCCAGTTGGATGTACAGCCTTGCCAACCACCCTACCTCAGTGGAGCATAAGGAAAGCAGCTCATCAGCCAAGATCTCCTCAGGTCTCAGTGCCTGCCATGGGTGGGCAGGTTGGAGCATAGTGGCTGTCTCTTGCTAAGCGAGGGGGCAGATGGCTGCCAGGTTTACTGCGCCCCCCAGGTTTTGGTGGGCTGGCCCGAGCATCCTCCTACACCAGGCAGATACATTGCTAGCTGAACAGAAGCAGTTTTGATATTCCTTTAGCGATGGAGGGGAGAAAATTAAAGACATTGCTATTGCACACACGTGTGAGAGGGGGTAGATTTGCTGCAGTTCACTTCCACAGGTTCTCACAGCACAGAAATGCTGGCGTTTAATGCAAAAAAGCACTGGAGTCTTCTGACCTCGATAGAGATACTAAA
>VZZY01015302.1:280214-305402 GCA_013400335.1 Eurystomus gularis
CCCCCCCCCCATTACCAAACACAAAATTCAAAACTATGTAATCAAGACTCACCTCCCCACAAGCCGATGCACCAGAGACTGCCCGAGGAGTCATTGCTGCTGCCCCTGCAGCCGAGTGCCCCAGGGCTGCAGATCTGGCCAAGTAGAGCCCCCGCAATCCTGGGAATGTTCTGAAGCCGCTGCCGCCCACACAGGCGACCAAGGCTCCGTGGGGTGCAGGCCCTCTGCCAGCCAGTACAACCAGAGAGGCACTCCTTTACAGCCCCGAGGAGACTGCACAACATCATCACAGGCTCCCACCCCAAGCTCTCCTCTGCCTAGGCACCTTCAGGCATCTTGTAGGTGCTGCTCTTTGCACCCTAACAAAAATAGAAGCAGCAATACCTGCGGTTAAGGCTGAGAGAAGCCAGAAGCCACAGCACACACCTCGTGGTCTAGAAGCCTTTTGTTCCAGCTCTGAACATGCTCCCAGGTGCAGAGCATGAGGAATTGGGTCTGGCACAGGTGGGCCAGGGAGCTGCTCGCTGCTGCCGCTGCTCAGCTGAGCCCACTGATGGGCCAGCAGGTGGAACAGGAGCCTTTGCAATTGGGCACACAAATCTGAGCCAAAAAACAAGTGCTGTAATTAATGAAGTTTAGTTTGAAATGCTGTGGGCCTGATGAGGGGAGAGAAGCCAGGATGGGGACCATTGTGTGGGCAAGGCTATCCCACTTTGCACTCATTTAAGCTTGCAGCACAACCAGGGAGGCTGCTAAGAATGCAGGAAAAGCCCAAGCAAAGAAAAGAATGGAGAGTTCAGAAAATGAGAACAACAGCCTCTGGAGACCTCAAAACAACCCATAAGTACTTGCCTTCACTATGGTCACTTTCCCTTTTCTAGTAAGTACAGGAAACACCATGTGATATTAGGCAAAAGAAAGCTGGATTTTCGTCCTGGCCAGTGCAACAACACTGGTGACTGGAGATCCTGTCATGCCACATACTACAGTGGATGTAGAAATGGTATTAAAAATAGCTCCTCATTGTGCTCTTCCGCTGCTCTCAGTACAGTTCAGCCTCAGCTCTGCAGTATGAAAGCTTATGCTTACTGCTGTTCTGAAGACAAGATTCACAATCCCATTAAGAAGTGTCTTAACACAGGTGACAGCTGCATTCACCAGACCCTCAAGCTAGAAGAGGGAGAATGAACCACAAAAATGGGTGGAAAGCTCACGGGGTCCAGGCTGACATCCTGAAGACTAAAACTTTGTATACGCATCCAGAGCAGCTGCTGGCCTGCAGGAACAGCTGCTGTGTGTAATACTGTCATGTGTGCCCATCCTGACCCGAAAGGATCTCCTGTTCTTGTCATCTTTGGTTATCAATTTCTTAGCTGAGGTAGCCAACAAAACAATATTCATTGCCACTTGTTGCAGTAGCGTCGCTGGCAGGCAGCACGCTACTAGCGACTTCATTGCTGTTGTTTTAGTCTTCATGTAAGTCCGTGGTAAAGTCACCTTCTTCTGCAGCAGATGACAGGACAGCAGAAGCCTCTTGGATCTCCAGTACTCCAGTTTCCAGAAGTTTTATAATAGTTCTCAGATACTGCAGCAGTGAACACAGTCTAAACCACAGCCTGACTATACACAGACACGTGTACCCTGAGGATATCCAACGATCATTTCAGACAGGCAACAGCCAAGCCTCTGGTGAGCTCAGTCCTGCTCAGCAGACACCTGGCCCAGACTGGAGTCCGCAGTGCAGGACACTGCTTGGGGTGCCAGAATATTCACTTTACACAACAGTTCAGTTGTTCAGTGGCCCTGGAAGCAAAATCCCAGCTGCAGTGATACAGAGCAGACAGAAATCTGAGGCAACAACCTGAATTGTTTACGACCAAAACAGCAATATCAAACTTAGTTAGTGGTAACACTCAAGGAACAAAACAATGACAAAATGACCAGCTAGAAGTCCTGGAGAGTCACTTAAAACCCCCTTGTTGATCTTTTATAAGCACATAATTCAAGGCACAGAAAAGCACACCAAAGCAACTGTAATGTATAAAATAGTTTATTACTCTAATAAATAAAATTAAACTTTTTTTTTTTTTACAAATATTATTTGTGCTTGTTTAAAAATGTTGAATAGGGATATTGTTAATGTAGGTGGCTGCATTTGTAACTGAAACATTCCCAGACAGCGCGTATGCATACGTACATACACATACTGCCTATCTACTGGCAGCTGCTTTGCTGACCACAAAAATAGTATCTACTCGTTCTCTTTTTTTTTCTAGTCATGCTTCATTGAACAAAGTGACAAATGTGAAGGAAAAGAACCAAGAGTATTTGGTGGATTTCTGAAAGGATAAAAACAAGTGAAGTACACTGAAAAGCGCCAAAGCAACTGCATTAACTGCATATCAATAAAGTGTCCATGCAGTGGTGGCTAAATATTGGAACGCAGACAGGTCTCCAACAGATGTACAAATATTGATTGTATGTAGGTACAATAATATAACATTCATTAGAAAACTTGGTATTTCTTTATAGAGCAGTTCATCCTGATACAAGATTATTGAACTTCTTTCACCTACAGCTAAAATGATTCTTCTCCTATGTTAGTGGTCAC
Source organism: Eurystomus gularis (assembly GCA_013400335.1). Taxonomy (NCBI): domain Eukaryota; kingdom Metazoa; phylum Chordata; class Aves; order Coraciiformes; family Coraciidae; genus Eurystomus; species Eurystomus gularis. The sequence continues at coordinate 282,826 of VZZY01015302.1, forward strand.
AGATTCAGTGGGAAGAAGAAGAAAAAAAAAAAAACATGAGTCTTTCAGAACAGTTAGTGAAAACCCCAAACGGTTTTGTTAACAACAGGTATTTAGAACCAGTTACAGGGAGGTTCTGGAATTACACATCAAATATGTTTACACAACACGCAACGATCAGCTTGAAACAAATGACAGTGGCAGGTAAGTTCACATCAGCTTTGTCAAACTGTAAAAAAATCTGTGAAACAAACACTTCCGCGATATGGATGGGTTGGCTCCCTGATATACAAAAGAGTGTCCAGATGATAGTTACGTCTCTTTGTTTTGTGAGGGGAGAGGGCTATTGGAGTAATTCATTATCCTAATAAGAAGGCAGTAAGTGGAGAAAGAAATGTGATTACCAGCAAGTGATTTCCACTAGATTTAGAAAGCTAATCAAAGTGCTTCATTTTTAGGCAACACTGTAAATACTACAGAACATTAAGAAGGAAAGAGAATGGAATCACAGTTTGAATTATGTCACTTATGAAAGGGTCTTAAGGCTAAATGTTGGATATATCTTATTGCAAAAAGCTTTATTTGTATTTAATTGAATCAATGCTTGCCACAACAATGTGGTCAAAACGATGTCAGATTGGAGGATACAATAACCCACTGTGCCTCACCTCAAATTTCTGGAGCTTCCCCTGAATGGGACTCTCTAAAATGTTTGTGTTAATGAATTAGAGGTGCAGCTGAAACACAGACATTATTATTGCCAATACACCCACAGGAGACTACGTGGAAATGAAGAATTCAGTAGAAGATGCTCTTCACAACCTAACACCAGGACAAGAAAGCAGAAGTGCAGCAACCATGTGTTATGCTGCCCATGAGAAGAAGGAGAGATAGGCTCAGCACCTTTGAGACAGCCCCTCGTACCAGGCAACACAAATCCATTTATTCCACCATCTGTCTTGCAGGAGAAGCCACAAGAAGCACTACCACGGCAGCTTAGCTTCAGAGACACTGTGAGCAACAAGTAGTGGCTTATGAGCCCTATTCCCACCAACTATGATAAAGCATTTTTCCCATTTCGCATGTATTTCAGTTTTCTATCACAATGCTCGCCAGATCTTCTCTCAGTCACAATATTCGTCAGACTAACAGTATAAAGTTGAGGCCAACTAGAGAAACCAAAATTCATGACCTTAAAAGTTCAACAGTTAACAAACAAGATACTAACTAGGACATTTGGTGGATGTCTACTGGGAAGATTTAATCTCCCTTCTTGAACTGGAATCATTAAATGAGGGATGTGCTTTTACGTAACAGAAATGCAATCCATAGACTTATCTATACATAGATATTATATATATGTGTGTATGTACACGCATCTGCACAAGTGTAATCATACACATTGTTTATATAGTAAAGACAAATTATGTATTAAATTCTTTCACAGACTAGTTAAGAGTGATTGAAAATATATCACCAGATATGCACAGTAAAATATCTTGTTCGGTTCATTAAAGTGAAGTACTGTAGAAACAGAACATCACCTTCGAAGCTGTTAAACAGGGTGTTCGCTGGGATTCAGGGCAGCACTGTGAAAGAGATTTAAAGCAAGAACGGTGTTTTAAAAGTATACATAGAATACCAGACAGAAGTAAATGTATCTGAACATGGTAGGGGTGAGGGTTAGGTTTTGCTTTTTTAATCCTGTGCTGCATATTTGTATTCTTTCCAGCAGTTTAAGCATGAACTTTTAGAAGTTTCCATTTTACCAAATCATAACCCAGGCTCTTTCTCTCAACTGCCTTCTTTTGGCTGAAATCTAACTCCGTGGTATAGTAAAATGGAACACGCCATCTCTTTTAGATTAATGCACGTTATTTAGCAGGTTGTTAATGGCAGAAGCACTATGCCAGAACACAGGTAAAACTGAAGCTTTTTGGTTTTTGTTTTTGTTTTTATATACTATGTACAAGCATTTGCCTGTTAAGGGGAAGTGTCTCATGTTCAGAGATCATTCATTTCTAAGCTGGAAAATAATTTAAGTGAAAAGGCTTAGCCAACATGTAAAGAGAATCAAAAGAAAAAGGAAAAGCTGACAAATAAAATGAAAGAACAAGTAACAATCACGGTGATAGATTTGTAACACAGGTGCTTTTAACCACTCTCTACAGGAGAAGTGCTGCATCTGTGGAGTCTGGGCACCACAGCACAGGTCCAAATTAGTCTGAGCTTCAAAGGAGTGACTGGTCCCATAGCGGGCAAGGTTTTGCTCATTGTAACCACTCAGTAACCCAGGGAATCCAAAGACCAATACAGTCTGTTTTTTTCGAATTCTCTTACAACATATACAGGTTGCTGAGGGATGAGGCAGTCTCCTACATCTATTTTAGTGCCTGCCCATTCATAAAATTGTAATAAAATGGATCTAATCTCAGTTACAGCTGTGCAAATGTGAATGACATTGACTACTATCAGTGCTGACCTGGAGCAGACACCCTGAAGGTGCCATTGCAAGGAGAAGAGTTTCTCCACAGTTCCATGACCAGAACAACATCAAATTTGGCCATAATCGTCAAAGACATTAAATTTTAAGCATAATTCAGGAGTATATCGCAATGTTTGAAGGCTTTGCAAATTGATTAAAAATGGCTTTATAGGCCATTGTAAGAGCCTCATAAAAGCCTTAAAAAAAGACTCTGTGCTGCACGCACCCATTGTCATACAGGGTGTGCAGGAGTACAGTGTCGCACTGACCGTCAGGCTACACGAGAAGTACCCCAGCTAATGGGGACCTGTCTTCCTTTATTCACAGGTATGGCTGACTATGGGGCTTCTAACTCTGACCCTGCTGTGACTCCGGACCTGGGCAATCGGCAACACCAGAATAGCCTTTAACATATCCCTGAGGGCACATAAAAATACCACTGAGAAACATCAACTCAGTGTCAGCAACAAAGGGCCAGGTGCAAACTGCACATTTATTTCTACATCTGCACTGCAGTTCTGGAGATACTAGGCACACACTTTGGAGGTTATAAACATTTCCCCCCTCATCCACCTGGGATAAGCTAATTTCCATATTTATCCAGCTGCAGGTAAATGGGGGACACTCTCACAAGGTGCTTGCTACATTCAGCAAGACCTTCATAGTTTCAAAAATTATACAAAGAAAACCTAGTGTCAGGAACATAATGCTGGTGAGGACTTTGCCTGGATTAGGAATCTGGCTCCAAGCCAGTCTCTAAAAACTGGTTGGAATTTTTGGGCATCAATGGCAAATCCTTGTATTATCAGTACACCTGTTGGTTTACTTAGGCATAATTTCATTACCCAATAAATTTACTGACTGAGAAGACTAGAAAGAAAAAAAAATCATTCAACAGTTTCTAGCTGAAATCATTGACGTATGGATTTCTTACAGCGATTATGCCATAGCGATTACAGGTAACTGTTGCCACTTACAGCGATTAAAGCACCAAACACACAGCGTGACTTTGGTCAAAGAGAGCCTTCCTCAGTACTGCATGTCTGCAGCGCCTAACTGTAAAAGACACCAGTTACCACTGGAAAAACCTAAACATGGAACCAGAAATAAATTAAGGAATGGCACCTTGGTTTCAGAGCAATTCACCTCCCTACTCCCTTTTCTTGTGGGAGGGAAAAGGTAACCTAAAGACTTGATCCCTATAGCTGGTCCTCAGAGAATATTTCAGTCCTTGGGTAAGAATTTACAATCTGTGCGCACTTCCACATCAAACCAAGGCGTAACACCCTTGAAAGCCAATCTTAAACCAGCTGCCTCTGGACCTGGAAATGGTGGTGCCGTGCATCTTTGAGAGCACGGGCAGTTACCGCAGGAACAGATACAAACAAATACGCTGACTTCAAGACCTGAGCAGGTGGCTTTGCACAGCACGGCCTCACCACTGTGCCGGTTCATCAGTGGACCTCACACCTCCCCAGGGATGTCTGACACAGTTCTGCATTGCACCATGCAAGCGTCAGGCCAGCAGAAATCCTTTCAAATGGGTCGTTTTCCTTACGTAACATGAACAAAAACCTTCCCCCAAAAATCATGTCGTTTTTGTAAGTGACTTAGTACCACGGGGAAAGAATGAGACTTAACTGCTCCCACAGTGTGTTAAGACCTATTGCCATTAAAAATGAAAACTCCAAAAAATGTAGCATCATGCTTCTGAGCTCTAACCTACTGTTAAATACCAGATCAGTGGCGAGACTATACTGTGAATATACACCTGTATCCCAAGGTGATGACCCAAGCCGTGTTACCAGCTATGCTACCCTGTCTAATGGAAAATGAAGAGCAGTTTTGGTAAAGTGCTTCAATATTCCTCCAAAAAGAAGTTATGAAAATATAAGTTTTGGAAACATCTCCTTCTTTAAGAAGCAGATCTTTTTGTTTCCTTGCTACAATAGCACTTGCATACAGTAAGCACTGTATTTCTACCTCTACTATCCATTTGCTTACTAGCTAGATTAGATCAGAAACAATACATCTGGATGTAAAGGAAAATGCCACAATCTAAAATCTTCAAAAGTTCTGTGAAAGCCTTTGGCTACAAGGAACATTATCAAAACAGAAACTTCTGAATAATAATTCAACAAGAATTAAAAGAGCAGATTCATAGCAAAATCAGGACATAAATGCCACAGTATATTTTCATGGCGAGGCAAATCTGCAGGACTCGTTATTGATGTTCATGATGCATTGTGCAGTGGGCTGTGCTCAGGAATGCTGCACACCCAACCCTCTGTCCTCCCGTGGCTGGAGTTAAAAGCAAAGGTAATAAATACTCAAAGACATCTGAGACAGAAGTTCAGTTTTTGAAAATCAGCGTCCTTGACTCAGTGAAAGAGAACGTGGAGGATCGCATTTATTACCGGACCCAAAATACTGTGGCTGCTGTTGAGGATGTCGTTAAATGTGATTGCTTTGCCAGTATGTCAGTCTGCAATTAAATGGTACAAATTTTTTTCATCTTTTTAGCCCTTCCTTGACTACTCAAAAATAATTCAGTACTGAGTAGCACACATTATTGAAATGAAATACGCATCTCCTACTGCTCTTTGCATTACTACAGACATATGAAAATATACTGTGACATTTAACATGCTGTACAGGTGACTGAGACAGTGACAGCAGCAGCCAAAAAAAACCCAAACCCCACCAAACACTGAAAACATAAGCACCCTGGCAAGTGCTTATTCATATAGGCAAAACCCAAGCTAATGATGTAAGGCATGCTCAAAAAACCTCAGAGGTCACCTGGGGCTTACAGGGACAGCTGCTGCTGTCAGAATTCTTATTCCAACATTCCAAGAGAGAGAGGGGAGCTGGGGGGAATGGGGACCAGTGGAGAAAGAAAAACTTAGAAACTGTACCCTTGCTGTCAAAAAGGCTTCAGAGTCAGCTGCCATCTTGACATGAGGTTGCAATTCCTGTTACCGTACCTTTTTAGACGCAGGGAACATAGTCAACTGGTCCCTCACTTGTTTTCAAGAAAGATTAAATTTAAAATGTTAGGGGGGCTGTTTATTTGTTTGTTGGTTGGTTGGTTTTTAAAAAGAAACACCTCAGCTAGCTCCAAACATGTCTTTTTCTGATTCTGGAGACTGGGGCCTTGATATTTCAAACAACTCCTGTGGTGACTGGGAGCTTCTTCTTGAGGTTAATATCCTAAGTATCTCAGCGAGCTGTTTTTCTATATTGGTCATTTTTGTGTTTAAAGCCTTGATGTCCTCTTTCAACTCATGTTTCACTTCTAGCATGGTGGCCTGAAGAGTCTGTTCTGGGATGGGATAAAAGGAATGCTTGACCTCGGTGAGCACTGGGCTGTGGTCCTGTGGGCTTCTTGTCTCCCCAGCATTATCCAAGCGCAAGTCACTTTTTGTAATGCCACTATCACAAGAGTCTGTCTTCTTCAGGGTAGCTTCTCCTGAAGCTTTAGTTCTCTCTGGTAAAGTCTCCATGGATTCTGCTTTAGAGACCTTGTTCCAGTCTTCACCTTTCCCACAGGCGTCTTTGAATTTGGCCCAACCTTTTCGTCGGGGGTAGTCCCCTGACACTTTACATCCTGTGTACTCCGATGTCGGGGCCTGCAGCTTTGCCTGGTCAGATGCCCCAGACGTTGAAGCAGACTGGTATGGCACAGGGGTTGCCGGACTCTCCCGTACAGTCACAACACTGGCTTTGACCACTGAGCGGGTGGAGGAGTGCTCCCCTAAAACGCTGCCCTTCTCCACATCCAGGTCATCTGGATCTCTGCCTCTCTCTGCTGCGAGCCGCGCTTCCTTCTGCTGCCTGAACCTCTGGAACAGCCGGCGGACTGGGTGGTCCGGGGGCAAGATCAGAGGTGCCTCGTTCTTCCTCTTCATTCTCTCCTCTTCTTCACGTTTGACATCACTGATTTTCCGGAACACAATCTACAGGGGGAAAGAGATTTCACTCTGTGATTAACTGCTCTTTGTTAAGGGGGAAAAGTTGTAAAGAAAGAATTTAAACTGACAAATGCACAACTTCTGCACATTTATAGCAACAGTTTCAAGTGTCTTATCTTTTGTAGAACGTGGCTTATTTTATTATTTAAGAGCATACACCATCCGTCTTCTAACACGGGAAAGAAAAAAGAGAAAGATTTCTCAGTTCTGAGAGGTCAGCAAGGCAGCACCATTGTAAATATAATGATTCCAAGAAGTTACTTGTTCTATTTTGTGTTATAAGTGACTTCTTATATTTCTTTTCCTGACTCTATGGTTTGGCACCAAGTTTCTAACATTATGAAGAGCCATTCCCTTGTCTCATCCCAGAGCTCGCTCACTACATGCCATCCAAAAGATCTGATACTTTTCTAGTGCAGTTTGCCACTAACAGGGTCAGTACAGCAGAGAGTGCTCTGGACTCTCCAATAGCAGTCTGCAAAGTGCTTCTTGTGCTCCCTTCCCTCCTACACCCTCTTCTAGAAGCAACTTGCAGTTAAGGGATGAGGCAAAGCTCATGTCAGTCCCACAAGCACACAAGGACAGTGGGGAATGGGCACTGCAGGACATGGGGAAGCTTTTCATGGCTTGATTACTACAGAAGCTTGAAGAGCTTCATGTATTGATTTATTTCTTTATTTCTATGGAAAAGGAGACATTTTTGCACAAAGAAACATTGATTTTCCATCTACTCTCCTCATTATATCTTCCTGAGCCTGTAGGCTAAGCAATCTCTGCGGGAGCAGCCCAAGGCTCTCATGGTACTGATGAAAGCTTCACAGTGCCTCCACACAACCCCAAAGTGCAGCTAGGCAATGTTTCTTCCCTGGAACTGATGGCAAAACATTATTTTCAAAAACTCCATGCATTTTACATTGGTATGGGTATTTTCCAAGCAAAAAAACCTCCACTGTGGTATTAAAGGAGAAACAGAAAGTAGTCTTGTTTGAAATGGGAGGTCCCCTAAGCTTAAGTTTTCAATACAGAGTATAAAAGATGTAGCTCCCATCTTCTACTGAACACTGATACCTAATCTCTTCAGCTGCTTTTGGGAAAATTCACTCAAAGTCCTTACAGTCCAATGCAGAAATAACTTTCAGATTCAAATCAATATTAGGAAATGTGTAAATAAACCCATCCCTCCGTTGCAGACAGATTTTAATTAAACTAAACATAATAAGCACTGCTTCACTGGCACATACAAAACACATGTTTCTCCTGACTCCAGTGCTTCTTGACAGTTTTGTCATTGTGAAGCAGGGAAAAAAACATCCTAACAACGCATCTTTGGAAGGAAGAAGTTGCCAGACTTGGCAGTGCTTCCCAAATATAAAAGAATAAAATTAGCAGGAAGGGTATTTTACTTCCAAGCTGCAATTAGGAAACTAAATGCAAGATAAGAATAAGAAAACAGAGTATGTGACAGGTTTTTTGTTTGTTTTTTTTTTTCCCCCATGAAATTCAGTCTGCAGTGACCTCAGTAGAAAGTGGACAAAGCAGCATCCTTAGAAGTGCAAGAGCAGCACTTACTCACTGGGAAGAGAATCAATACAATGCTCCAGGCTAATGGCTTCCCACACACGGGCAGTCACTCGCTTTAAATGAAGGAAGAGTGTCAGCCCAGCATTAGGGCAGCTGCCCTGCAAGCTCTGCTGGAGCCTTAAGATGCCAGGCAGGGCCTCAGGGCTCACAAATGCTGTGGGCTGTGGCTGGCTCTGGTGGCACAAAGCCTCAAGACAACCATAAGCCAGGTCAATTTGTCTCTGCAAAATTCTGTGTCCCCAAAACTCCTCTCTTGGAGTTCACACGTTTGGTGCCCGTGTGGACATCCATGTCCCACATGGTACACAGTTGGTTGCACAGTTAATGGGGCTTACGTAAATTTGCACTTGATCATGTCTTAGTAAGTGAGCAGTCTCAGCCTGATCTGTGGACCTGGACTGTGTGTTTTCCTTAAATGCTCAGAAGGGGTGTATGGATGGGTGTTGCCATGGTCACCAAAGGAGGCACCTAGGTGCTTGAAAGAGCTAGAGGCCAGGCTGCTTTGTAGAGTCCTTGTCTAGTCCAACCCTTTCTCCATGCAGCCCAGTCAGCACCTTGTCTGGTAAGCACTGGAGTACCTCTTGCTATTTAATGACTGGCTTTTGTAATAGAAGTGGGTAAGTTATTTGACAGTAGCTACCCCTGCCACGGCACCACACAGGTGAGAGGGCCATGGAGAAAGTCTCAAGCAGTAACTTACTAATGGCCTAGCTCAACCGACACTTGTACAAGCCATTGCATCTCATGCAGCTGGTAGCATGGTCTCTGTGCTGGAGTACATGAGAAGCAAACTGAACACCAAATGCAAAAAAGTGAACGCTGAGAGACAAGCTGTTGGTAGTTCTTATCTCCCCACAGCCCCCACTGCTTTCAGTTGCACTGCCCAGATGAGCCCTGCTGACGCTAAGTACACTCAGCAGCCAGCAGTGGAGAAGCTGCCATCAGCTTTCCTGCTGTGTGGTGGTCAGCCTCAGGGCCCTGAACACACCTTCACTCCTCTGCCTTCAGGAGATCAGACTGCAACAGGAACAGGAACATATGTGGAGGGAGCAATTACATAAATACCACCTTTGTCATGGGTAACGGCCACCATGTTAACGAGACCTCTAATTTCTATTTTCCACATGAGGCCTCACACCAGCTACTAGGCAAGTACATCACAGCAGCAATCACCTGTGTGAACACAGAAATGCAATCCTCTGGTGTCCCATCCTGCTTGACATCTTTTATACATATACATTTACGTGACAAGCTGCACTCATGCGGTGCAAATCAAGCCTACACACATTTGCCAGGGGACACAGCCTCCGACTCTTGGGTTAGCTTCTTTTAGCTAACTCCTAAGACACTGGATAAATACCTGTCAGAGAGCAACTTGTCTTTGGGAAGCCTGGGCAGAGCTGTCACTGGTCTCCTTTGCTGCAAGCTCCCCAGTGCCACATTTTCTCAAGACAGCTCTGTATTTATGTATTAAGCAAAAGCGTTTTAACTATGCAAAGACTTTACATAATCGCATTTTGGATTTTCTTTTGTTGCTGTCTTTTTTAAGATTAAATGCGAGCCCTTATCAATGAAAATAAAAATAATTGTTTTAAATAGAATGTTTTCTTACAATTGTTGAGGTAAAAGCAGTTTTTAAATGGTTAAACCATTTCAGCAACATCCAAGGTATTCAGAAAACACGGTTGCCAGGCTGATGTACATACACGTGCTCCCACAAGCAGTAAGAGTACAAAAGGAAAGAAAGTAAGTTTCACTTCTTATAAGGAAGAGACGTCTGGATCTACACAGCAATTTTATGTGAAACTTTACAGCACTACAGATATGGATCTTAATCAAAGTTAAAAAGATACTAAGATAGTTTTTAGAGCAGTTCTTCTATCTCTCTCTCCAAGCATCCATTCTTATCTGGGAAGGGACAGCGCTTTGTACCCTCAAAATCTCCTAGCCTGTGTATTTAACACCACACAAACACAAGAGACCTCTAAAGCTATGTAGGTCTCCATAACATCATCCTCTTTGAGACCTAAGCACACAGAAAAAAAATCTAGTGGGACCATTTTAACAGTATGTGAAGACCAAAATATGGACAAAGAACTGGCACTGATATGCAATAACAAGAAATTTTAAAACCAGGCCTAAAAGTGCATACTTCACACATCAAATCTCAAGTCTCATTTCATAATTCCATTTTATTAAAAAGGAAAGCCTCCCAAGCTGCCATATGTGTGAGTATTGTGAGGGTCTCAGCCTAGATTTAGCAAAAAATAGCTATGTTAGGCACAGATTACTGGAATCATATAAATATTTAACTGAGGCAGAGAATCATAGAACAGGTTGAAAGGGACCTTAAAGGCCATCTAGTTCCAACCCCCCTGTCATGGGCAGGGGCATCTCCCACTAGACCAGGTTGCTCAAAGCCCTATCAAACCTGGCATGCAGTTATGATAAGTCAATAACAATTTTATTTTTGGAGAAAGCACCCAGATAAGTGGAGAAATGCACTGACACTTTCTGGTGCACTCCTGCACCCGTACATCCCACTGACCTATGACAGCACACAGCCTGTGACCACATTCCTGCCTGTCCATGAGCCACGTCCACACTCAGCATGTTTACTCTTCCTCAGTACTAACTAGTTGTGGAGGTGGTCTTCAGTAAGTTTCAGGGAAAGACTCTGCCTCTTTTTAATCTTCAAAGAATTTTCAAGCTGTATTTGTAGAATCAATGTCTTTAGAGATTAAGGTCAAGATTTGTCCCCAAAGTATTAAAAAATCAGGTGGACATAAATGAATAACTGAAATATCTATTTGGCTGTCAAATGTGGAGTGCCCAGCAATCGCTACTTAGATTTGCCTGTGCTCAGCACTGAAACCCAAGCATTTAAATAACGCAACATGGGCATTTTTCATGAGTATGACTTCCATAATTTCTTTATTATAAGACCAGAAGAACAGATTGCAATGTGACCTCCAGCATAAGGCAGGCCATAGGATTGCTCTGAAGGAGCACTCCCTGAAGGGAATCTTGTTACAATGAGATTGCATCTTTCAGAAGAACATCCAGTTTGACAGCAATAAAGAATCCATCATCACATCTTGATAAAAGATTCCTGCAATTTTTGCTTCAAGACTTAGTTTGTCTGACATCAGTGACTTTTCTCTTCCTGTTCCCCCAGACACTTAAAAATTCACTTTTAGAAACTGATTCTAGAGTCTTAAGTTTAAAAGTATCTGCAGAAGTATTACAGCTAGTCACTTACTCCTGTGAAGGATTTAGACAGTAATGTTTTACTGATATGAAATAGGCAAAGTTCACACCTGTAGAATTTTCAATTTACCTCCAAGCTTTCCAATTTTAAGTCCTTGGAGATGTTTGAATTATTTTCTACCTTCCAGCATCTTTAACTCTAATGGGCAGCATTCACTACTCAAATTCTCAGTCTTGCCCAGAGCTAGAATATGTAGTTGGTTCAGTTAAATACAAGGTTCCTTTTAAAAAGTCAAGTAAAACAACTAATCCTACAATGAGTCTTCCAGCTGTTTCCCTCTGCTGGCTCACTGGTACCCACTGCTTTTCCCATCTCATTACTTGCTGATGTTTCTCTAGAACTATCTAGCATAGCTCCAAGTTGATTTTTTTGAGCAGTAATAAGGGGGGCATGGGCACAGGGGTACCTACTTTGTTTCATGAAGACATTTCAGAGAACCTAGGCTAAGCTGGTCATTAAAACCAAAGACTGACTTGCAGCAAGATGAAAGGCTGACATGCTCAACCACAGTGCTCTTTCATTTGACCAGATGCAAATAATAGACGCAGTAATTTAAGTGCCTGCTTCCTTTACACAAAGATGAGGGTGGGTGCATGAAGAATGTGACAGGCAGGAATTGATTATACAGTGTCTTATCCAACATGAAAACTACGGCATCAAATGACAGCAGGAGGAGCACATACAAACCAAAGACAAGTTCATGGCTCTTCACCTGAATGTATTAGGCATGTCAAAGATATTAATAAATGATGCTCTGAATGCAAAAAGTCTGCATGGATTCAATAGACCAGGCAAGTACTTGGTAGAGAAAGTCATTGAGCGCTACCAAACAGACAAAACTGGTATCCTGCTCATGAAGTCTCCTGAGGTAAAATTAGCTGGAAGCTGCAAAAGTATTTGAAGGAACTGCCACAAAGGAACGTTTTGTTCTTATTGCTTCCTTAGGCACCCCTAAGCAACCCTAAAAAATTACAAAGGCCAAACCTGGAACCGCTGCCTCACTTACTACTGAGGAAACATTCCCAATGAGGGTGATAGAAAAAGTGCCAGAGGGGAAAACATGAGAAGAAAATACAATAAAGGCTCAAAGAACTTGGCCTTAAACAACTGAGCAGATTGTTCATCTATTTCAGACAAAGGTTGATTCTCATTGTGCCCTTCACTTGCACACAGGGAGAGGCAGGACCAGTGAGCCATTAGTATGCAGTGCTATGTAGATGTGGTGCTGCTTTGGAAGTTGCCTGGATTTGAATGAAACAACCACAAACGGCATGTTTTGGTACAGTAGGGAGGATCACTTGGTGCACACAGGGTATTAATGTCCACTGTCTCTAGTTACTCTTGTAATGAACCACTGAGGAGTTTCAGCATCTCTGAACTGTTGGTAGCCCACAAAATGCACTAGAACGATGCTGCCTGCCAAACTGTAGCAAGTCATGTTCTTTAACGCTCTGCACACTCCCAGGAAGGTAATTCACAGAATAGCAAGGCAAAAGTAATGTATTAGCAACAGTATTCTGGTCTTGTTGTTATCTGATTGTCAATGCAACCACTGTGCCAACACTGCATGAGACAATCTTAAAGATCAGGGGATGCTTCATTTAAAACACATTATGAATGTATTGAAAACCTTATCCTGTCAAATGCAAATGCCTGCATCTGAAGTAGAAAGGATCTTTTGGTCTTATGCAAAACAAACCAAATTTCTTTTCAACTTTGATTTGTAAGAACTGATCCAAGACCCACAGGAATAGACAGAAATATGGATTTCATCATGTTTTGAATCAGACTGTCATCTTGGAGTTACAATTATGAGGCTTCTAGCCACAAAGCTGCTGCTATTATTAGCTCCACAAACTTCCCTTCTTTCCACCTCTATAGCATGCACAAATACTGCAAGATTTGGCAGGTCTTCCTCGGCATTAACAGCAAGTAGCATGGCAGCATTTTTCTCTGGTGCTTAATAATTCTCTTTCACAGATACAGAAACATTGACAGAATCTGGAAGTGCCAGATATCATAAACAATTAAAAGCTTAAAATTACTTCATACGGTGCCCACAGAAAATGGACTTAAGTGTGAGGAAAACAATCACAAAAAGCCATTTATTAGCATGCAGTCCATCTAGCATCTGCCAAGAACTGATGAAAATATCTTCAGGCTGATGTTCATCCTATGAAAATTGGATCCAATCTTTCTTCCTTTTTTCTTTTTTTTTTTAAAGAAGAAAGCAAGAGAGAAAAAAAGGAGACTGAAGGTTTGACAATAAAAATGCTTTTGACACTGATGTTAAAGAAACCCAAGCTGCATGCGATCACCATAGTCTATGATGATGAAGAATCCCTATAGCAGTGTATTAGCAGGTGTCAGGGAAAACGGTGGAGAAATGAGACTACATCTTTTGCAATTACATGGGGTAGGTTGCCAGAAAGGAGGGAATTACTGTTCCTACCTTCTCAAAAAATCTAGGATCAACAGTGCAGGCTTGTGAAGCTTCCCACCAAAATCTGCCATGGGTTTCGCTTCCATTATCTATTACCATAGAGAATTCCTGGGTTAAATGCTAGTCTCAGTGGCACCTCTGGGATGCAGAGGTGTAAATGTGTGAGAAGGTATGGAAGTACATGGGTCACATTTATGACAGGTGAGAGTGCAGATCCTATTAAGCAGTTCAAGTTTCAAGGCACAATCCTCAAAGTCCACATAGCTGTTAAAAGGCTGATAAGAATTACCCAGTTTGTAGTCCCATGTTGTTTGGCTTTGATCCTGGGTTTCAGCAAATTATTTGTGCATGGGACTTAGGGCCACAAAGAAAAGCACAAGTCTGCAATCATGCTGCAGATGTCAACAAATTCTCTCCAGATTTACTGGATACAAGAGAAAAATTTAGTTTCTGCTTCTGAAGAGGAACAGGTTTCTCTCCAGTTAATATAACATCCCTCCAGGGCACTCTTGAATATTTCTAGTTTTAAGTAATAATCTGGACACTCAAAGCAAGCTAAGATTTGGAAGGCCTTGGCAGTGAGGCTGCAAAGGAGTGTTGATATCAGGAGTGCGAGTATTGGTAAACCTCAGGTATATACCTGGGCACATATAGAAGAAGAGCCAACATGTGGATGGACATGGCCCTTCTGCATCTCCAAGAAGTCTTTGCTCTGTAGGCAGTCAACTCTGCCTTCAGACAGAGCAGTACCCACTTACTTTTAAAAAATCAGACTTCTGCGCACTACTGGATCATTAATATACAAGTGTTTGGAAGAAACAGGACTTCATAATGTACTGAGCATCCCTACTACCCAGATGAATAGAGGTTAACAAGGTTTTTAGTCTATACAGAACAACATCTGGGCTGTTACTGTCATGAGCACCATTAGCTTCAACAGTACTGAAGCTTTTCTCTGTGACAGCATATTTTGTAGCCTAATTACAAATTCCACAAATACTGACCTGAATATTAGTGTTTAATCTTGTCACTATTACTTATTTACAAGTTCTGCACAACTCAAGACTCTACTCCTTTATGTTAAACTCTTCATTCTAATTCATGTTTACAGGCTATGCGAGTGTTGAGAGAAAAGAAAGAAGATTTTACAAATTACTACTGAAAATAAGACAGAATTGTATGTCCAGAGCGATTAGTGGAAATAATAGACGAAACCTGCCTCATCTACAACAGGCTCACTAGCAAGTTTTGAGGCATCAAGAAATGCCTCTTCCCCAAAATAGGCTCTAAAACATTGTCATTAGTAAACTTGGGCAACCACACAATTAAAACTAAAAACCACACCACTGACATGGGCCAACAGTTTGGACAGACATTCACAATATCAGTACATTATAGCTCATTTAGCAACCTCCTTCACTGACATAAAAAGAATAAAAGAGGAATACAAAAAAACCCCACTGAAACATGTATAAAGATCAACTAGAACTTCATTATTTCTGAGAGATAAAGTAGCTGTTACAAGAAGGGCTTTGTGGAAATTATGCCAGATCTGAGGGGGGAAACGCTATGCCACCTGAGAACTGCTAAGTCTGTCAAAATATGAAATGCTCTATAGGACCTTCTTTGTAGTAAATGAGGAGAAAAGAATGTTTCTGCTTCCTGCCTGCCAAATGTCAGCAGTTTCTAGCAGCAACACCTATAAAATTCTATTTTCATGTTTGTTTGGGGGGAAGGGTTGCTTTTTTTCACATAAGGCGCTTTTTTTTTAATCTGTGTACACACATCAGACACAAAACCAGCTCATATGGACTCATCTTTCATGCCAGATCAACATATTACCCTCATTCTTGGGCAGACAATGTTGCCTCAAAAACTGCTTTAAGGAGAGCCCAAGGCACAGCAGGAACTTACCTCTCTGTCACCTAAATTACAACTACACAAAATGTCATATAATCTGTACAACGTGCCGAGTCAAGAGTTTCTTTCCCCAGGCTCCCTGTGGCTTGCTGCCAGTTACCAAGTGTTTCCTGAAAGAAATTAGGCAATTTGTGTGAGTCAAGGATTTAGAATTTTTTTGGCCCCTCTAACTCAGAGACAGTTTCACTTGAGGTCTGAAATGGATGTAGAGGTTGTAGAGCTGAGGAAAACAACAGTGTGTTCAGATAATGTTTAAATGGTACAGTTTGTTTTCAGCGATAACATTTTAGACACTAGTTTGCCATTAAGATAATTTCCTCTTAGCCAGTGTCTTTCTTTCATGCACTTTTTTTTCTTGCTTTTATTTATCTGCTTTCTGTCATTAGGCTTATAGTGATTGACAGGTATTTTTCTTTCCAAGAGGGTATCAAATGCATTTTCAAATGTATTCACATCAATCAGGCACCATCAGTTCCAAGAGCTTATGAGTCATTTAGCTACCTTTGAATGCCCACTCACAAACCAAACCACACAAACAGAACGCTCAGCGTCCCTGATGGACAAGGTTTGTGAAGCTCTTGAAATCATAAACTGATAATGTAATCATTAAGCTCAGCTGAAAGTTCCTTGCATAAACTCCCTGAGATAGCATGAACTCTTCTTTACGTGTCGCTCTCTCTGAGTTAACAGGCTTAAAGTTCAGCTGGCTTACTGAAGAAAAACAAACTACCCGGCAGCTCTGCATAAAAAGAGAATAAATAATCTATTAGAGTAGGTAGCTCAGTATGGCCTCACCCAAACTCTTAGTGCCACTCAAACTGTCCTTTCCCTGTCAAGAGCACTGCTTGGATAGAGCAAGAAGGAAACAAACTGTTAATAACTGAATGAGAATTAGTAAAACAAGGTAAAAAAAAAAGTAAAAAAAGAAGCTCTCCATTTCCCAAAGCAGCTGTCAAATCTCTTCAGCCCTAACTAACAATCAGGAGCTTAAAACCTTGAAGGGAAGAAAACAGTTGACTGTAGTGAGTTGTCTCAGATCTTCTCATTACGAGGAGCTCCTCTTAGCTAGCGGTTCTTAGGAATAGGTCTCTGCCAGTTTGCTGCAGTCCAGGTGTAGCTGGTGACAAGTGGGAGCTTCGTCTTCCTTGTCAAGTGTCAAAACTGATAGCTGTCTCCTGTCTGGTAAATGCACAGGTGAGCTAATTAAAATAGCCAAGAACTGACAGATTCCTCCACATAACTTCAGAGAGAATCCTTGAGAGCTATAAAATACCTTTAGAGGTATTTTTATTCTGTAAAAGCAGACACTTAGATTCCATGGCAAATACAGATTCAAACACTGACAGAGGTAGATACTTTCTATCCTATCAGTTTATTTCACTCACACGTCTCCAAGTGCTTTATAGCAATTCCTCAATCTTCTTACTATGACCACTGACATTTTTATTTATTATTTACATAGCATCAATGCTTAGGGTTGTATTACTCTTTCAGTTTATACACACACACAGAGTAAAATGTCTTTATTCAATGAGGCCAAATGGTCTGTTTCATGGGAAGACATCACAGGCCCAGCACATACTGCAATGTCTGATGTCAGCCACACAAAAATTTACAAGCAGTTTGAAACATTACTTGTGCAAGATGTCCTCTTCTGTTATGAGTGGTAAAGGTTCACCCTTAAAAGTTCCAAATAAGAGATCCTGAATATAACTTGTCAAAAGAGTTGTGATTTCAAACACACTTAACATTCCTGAATTTCTTCTGAAGAAAATAGCTGCTCTAGAAGAGGAAAACGAGGATAATTCCTCAAAAGTAGACTAGAACACTCATTTAAAACATATTTATGATCATGTGTATTCAAAAAATGATAAAGTTAAATATGAATATTGAAAACCTGTACATGCTGACCTCTGTTACCAGGAGCAGTAAGAACCTCAAACTCAAGACTCCCTGGTACCATTCAAATGCAAGCCTAAAAGCTGTCTTTGGCCCAGCCTTCATTTGTATCACATCTCTCCCTCTTGCATATAGATATGGGCAGATACATATTCACAATGGTTTATTTATCCCCAAATGCGACCTCAGGCATCGTAAATTCAGACTGCATTTGCAACTACTTTTCTTAAAAGGTTTTTTTTTTTAGAAAACATTTGCTTACACCTGACTGTTGGCCTACATGGTCATGGTGTTGTCTCCCTTTTCCTGAGTAGTTGAGAGCACTCATAGACAGCAGAAAGTAAATTCTCTTTTCCTCTCTGCCAAAAGGATTTGAACACCCGTTTCAGGAGCATGCTCCTGTTACCACATTATGAGCAGGACAGCCAGGACAGAAACTGGTTACTCTGGGGAGAGCTGCTCCCAGTCTCCCCTGCAGTTTCACTTCAGATACATACACAACAGGTCATCTTGTTTCCAAGTAAGTGAACTGAGTCCAACAGGAAGGGCCAAAGGAAGTCTTCCTGCTTTTAAAAGCAGGGATTGGAACTGAAGTCCCTCAGCTTCCCTCAAGTAGGTGACAGAAATGGTGCTCCAGCCTTGAGACACAGGACCCCATTAGGAGGCCAACTACAACATTCTAAGCCAACTGGAAACCCACAAATCTATGGGGCCAGATGGGATCCACCCGAGAGTGCTGAAGGAGCTGGCAGAGGAACTTGCCAAGCCACTCTCNAAAAGGTTTTTTTTTTTAGAAAACATTTGCTTACACCTGACTGTTGGCCTACATGGTCATGGTGTTGACTCCCTTTTCCTGAGTAGTTGAGAGCACTCATAGACAGCAGAAAGTAAATTCTCTTTTCCTCTCTGCCAAAAGGATTTGAACACCCGTTTCAGGAGCATGCTCCTGTCACCACATTATGAGCAGGACAGCCAGCACAGAAACTGGTTACTCTGGGGAGAGCTGCTCCCAGTCTCCCCTGCAGTTTCACTTCAGATACATACACAACAGGTCATCTTGTTTCCAAGTAAGTGAACTGAGTCCAACAGGAAGGGCCAAAGGAAGTCTTCCTGCTTTTAAAAGCAGGGATTGGAACTGAAGTCCCTCAGCTTCCCTCAAGTAGGTGACAGAAATGGTGCTCCAGCCTTGAGACACAGGACCCCATTAGGAGGCGGGATCCCCATGTTCTGGCTCCTGCTTTAGGAAATGCCCTCACCATTGGTTCAAAACAGAAAGTCTCAGCTGGAGAGACTACGACACCTAATCCCAGAACCCACCCCACCACCCACCCCCACCCCCCTGGGCAGCAGTTTTACCATTCTCTTCATATTCTGAAATCAATGAGAAAAATGAACTTCCTGAGCCTGAAAGCTAGCCCAGTTTTATCTAATAGCCACCTCCCTCTGCTTTACAACTCTAACCCTTCATTTCCCCAAACTAAAATGTTCCATTTCATGTTACAGGGAGCTTTTCATTTAAGCTTTCTCCTTTTCTCCTGTTTTTCCACTTCACTGAGGCAATGCAAAATATTTAATTTTCATTTGAGAGGCAGGTTTGAAGAGTTCAGCTGTAGCTTAAGTGGGGCAGAGCACAGACTAATATCAATGTGGTGATGCACTTCTAAGTGATCAATAAAATACTAATTGTTTAACTATCATGCTTTGCCATCTCTTCCATGTTCTAATGTCACATTGGGCTAAACTTAAGTACCTGGCGTGACATCTCCTTGCTTCATCCTACGGGGCACTGTACAACAGTTTTCTCCTTGATCCACTGCTCTGAGATGAGGAAAGAGAGAGACGTGACAATGAGCTTGCCCTTGAGCAAGCTGCCTCTCTTCCCTTGGTAACATTGGGATGGTGACTCTTAATCTCACTGAAACATGGCACATTTTGAGTTTCAGAGTTGTACCAGTACCCAGGAGTGGCCACCACCAAAGCCACACCTCAGGTTCGGAGTGCGGGAAAGCCTTGTAATCTCAGCTTGTAAACTATCCCTCACACTGCACCACGGGCTCTTTAGTTCTCCATGTGCATTTATAGTTTATATTTACATAGCATAATTTTATTATTTATAAAACAAGAGAAACTCATTGTCAAGGAGGTTTATGGTTTTTGTTACCCATTTTCAAGTCTCATATTTCACATTAACTGATTCTTATCCCAAGGGTAGGAATATAAAGAAATATATCAGAAATAAAGGCTGCAAGCAGCAGGCTATACTCTCACTTTTGTGAGAACAGGAAGAACTGCAAACATGGAGAGGTTGGAAAAGCTGCCGGAAGCCCCATGGGTTTCATGCAGCCACAGATCATTGGCAGGTCCTGTGACATTCTACGTTGTCACCATCACATTGTGCTGTTGTGCATGGGAAAGGGAAATGAAGGTTTGCCATGTACCTCAGGCAACTTGGGGGACACAGCCAGGGCCTCATGTACTTGCGATCCAGTTGGGAACAGTTCCCAATGCAAAGCATAAACTGAGAGTAGACAATTCACCGGTGCTGTAAAATTTTTCTGTTATGACAATGATTGTACTTGACTACAGTGTACAAATTTGTTTACCTGTTCAGAATTAAGCAAATGAAACCAAAAATCATTCTTTTCCTGCCTCCACAAGACCTCTCCTCTCCTTTCTGTTCTTTTTTGTGCCTTTGTAAGACATGTAGTCTGCAAGAATGACTAGTCCCAAAATTCACTTAAATTTATTCAGGTGAGAAGATGGATGATCTTATACCACAGGCATAAGCTGAGACATGAAAAAAATATACAAGAAAAGGAAACTATTTCCTTAGCAACTGAAGAGTGCAGTGGGCACTTCAGCAGTGTATGTTTAGTACATGTAGAAATATTACCATGAAAAGACTGGAAATGACTGGAAACAGTCATTTAATGGAAAATTCTAATTAGAGACCAAAAAAAGACTTTGTTATCCAAATAACATTAGACATGGTTCTAAACTCAAGCAAAGACAACAGCAGGTACGGCCCAGTGTACCACTTTGATTCGGTAATGGTTAGATCAACCTTGTATGTACATACCTGAAAATGACACAGCTGGACAACTTAACAGAAAGCTCAGAGAAAATAAAAGTGTTTGCACACACAGCAAACAACACGGAAGAACATCTTCCTGACATTGTTTTCAGATAAGAGGGTACAATCCTCAGAAACACAAAGCAGTCATCACTATACAAGAAACACCAGCAACCGAAAGCTGGATTTTGGCAATAGCTTCAGCATTCCACATAAGGGAAAAGTGCTCTTAGTTTTTCACACAATGACATCCTAACCAAATGAACTGCTTTTAAGACCACCTCCCTTTACCCCATTTCTCATGGGCACTCATTCGGCAATTAGGATTTGCCACCTAGCTTCTGTGCGCCCACTTCTCCAAGAGAGATCATACCGAAATCACAGCTCAAGAGCAGGTGGACCCAAGCCATCATTGTGTCTTTCTAACCACAGGCTATCCGGGGACAGAGAAGGACTAACAGATCTTATATGCCTCAGAAGCTCATCAAGGATGCACCTCCTACCCCATCCCCTGCTGTCCTCTCAAGTGTCCCTGAATGCTCCCAACATGCATCTTTATCACCAATCTGCCCACGGCATAGATTTGGGCTGCAAAATTAAGTCCTTAAAAGGACTTTATCTGGCTTCGTGCTACTGATGGCACAGGGGCCTCACTGCAGAGGTTTTGGCACCAGATTTGTAAAAAGAAGCTACAGCGCTTTCAGATTTCAAGCAGGTTTTTCAAAAGGCCACAGGAGCAAACATTTATCTCAAGATGAAACAACACAACTCCTACAACTCCTGATGTAGGGACTCCACGTTGTCCCTGCTGAAACAAGTCTATGGCACATGCACACACCTGAGCTAGTCTGCACAAAGCCATTTTTCATTCTTCTAATTGATACATTTCCCAAAACTTTGAGCTACTATTATACACTAAGTAAAGTCTAGAAAAACTTATTTTTTAAAGTTGTGACTTCTACCCCTCCCTTCGTGATTTTTATCTAATGCTGGACTTTCTAGCAAACATGACTACAAAGGCACAGAAGGGGCAAAGTGATCATGCATTTGTTACACCAGTGCACTGGCAAATCTGCTTCACATTCAGATGGAAACCATTTGGCTCAGAAGTATTGCTGCTTAGTAAATCAGCTGTAATTTCCATTATTCTCATTATGCTACAGGGGCATTCAGCCCAAAATGCCTGTTTGGCTGAAGTAGAAGGAAGCACCAGGCAACTGCATGGATCCAGCTTTTGTCCTTCAGTGACAGAAGGCTCTGGAAAATGCCATCAAGGAGTGCATGGCAATGCCGGCAGAGATCGTTTAATCCCCCTGAACTCCAAAATCTGCTTGCTCGTAATCTGGATCCGATGCCAACACTCAGAACAGGAGTCCCTGAGCAGGATGCCAGTACTGGAGCAGCTCCTGATGTGCCTCATGGTTTCTTTATGTGGAAAAGCTGTCTTCTAGCTCAGTGGTTTGTAAATGAGTTGCCCTACTGTGCACCTTGCCTGGGCAGTTGTCTCTGTGCTCAGAACAGAGTCCTTAGGACCACCAGCCCCACAAGCAAAGGGTGGCATGGTGGCACACAGGGCCTTTGGGGTGTCCTTGCTGCAGGGCAGCACTGGAGGGAGACTGCACTCTTGAATGCTCTCACTGCGTCTGAAAGGTGGATGAGAACAGCAAATACACTGCCTGCCTTTGCTTTCTCAAAGCTGAGTCTTGCATCGAAAGAGGTGAAGAATTAAAATACTTGTAGACTGCCCTTTCCTCTCTCCACTCCCCAGAGCTCAGCAGCAGAACAGGCAGGGAACAAAAATCTTTTTCCACTGCACAAAGCTGGACCCATGAGGCCCCTCTCTCATGAACAGACAGTGGGAAGTGCTGAGTATCACCAGTTTCACTTAAAGTCCATTTACCTCTAACACAGTGTCAGAGTCTAAACTTTTTACAAGAGCTTTCCAAAAAAAA